>CM043355.1:67201315-67291227 GCA_023718395.1 Leucaspius delineatus
ATTTTAGCAAAATAGGTGCCCTTTAATGCAAATTATATTCTAATAACATAAATACATTTATTCACAGTCAGAAAAGTGTTTAAATAATACAGTCACAGTAATAGTATGACCTGTAGCTGAAATATAGCTATTGATGCATGATGTCCAATTTAGTGAAATGACTCATTAGATATTGCTTGATTTTTTAATTATTATTAACAGTCTGAAAGAGGCTTTAATGAGATCAGCATCAGTGAGGGTCGAGGGGAGGCTTTGGTACTGATGGTGTTTTGGGCCGCTTGAAGCACAAGAACATCATCCCGAGTCTGTCTGTGACTCTCATCTCTGGCCTTATAATCATCATCATCATCATCATCATCATCATAATCATAAATATATATACGTCTGATCACACATTATTAATGTTTTAACTTGTAAAAAACACATTTAATCGCTCATATTAAGACATAAAAACATGTTCATTGTAATAAAGGATTCGCCATTCATCTCATACATACCGTGTGGAACCATGTGAATGGAAATGATGGAAATTATTGTGTTAGATGTTGTTGCTTATCAAAATGAGTTGCTTATCTTTTAAAGCAAGAGACAGCATGGGTCATAATTTCATTTTAACCACTATAAATGCTAATTCAAAACATAATCCTGTATTTACAATAGTCCGTTATGTAAGATATGTATATTTAGACAGATTTTTCTCTTTTAAATGATGCTGTAAACTGAAAGATGAAGATGGATCAGTGTTGAGTTTACAGGTGCAATCTGAATGGAAATGGTGGCCAGACTAGATTTGGTCGGGTCCGGTTTGTTCCGGTTTCAGCCAGATCACTCGATCTTCCATCAGATTTGCTCAGACTATAACAGAAACATTCAATGATGTTGAAACAATTCTAACGTTTTGTTTTGCTGGGTCTGTTGTGCGTAAGAACCTCTTCTGCCGAAACCAGAAAACATGGGCCAAAATATGAACATTATTCTAGATCAGTGGTTCTTTATCCTGAAACCTTGATTGTTGCTGATGAAATGTGAAGAGGTTATTAAATTGTTTTACCACTTCAGTTCAACAATGTTTTACACATATTGACTGTCAGAATCAAAAACCACAACGTTAAATGAATAGTTAGGAAACCATTTTCTCTTATCATCTGTTTTGTACACATTTGATGTACATATTTGGTTTAATGGCAGTTGGACTCTGCTCATATTCCCAGCAGTTTTCCAATATGTTTTTGACGAGTTGAATTGTCAGTCCATTTAGTATTCTTTAACTGCATAGTCTTAACCGTCACAAATACTTGTGCATAATTATTCCCGCCAGAAAGGGGGTGGGGCTTTGGAGAGAAGTTCAGTGATTGGTTGAAATGCTATCAGACTCTTAGCCAATGGGCGACTGGCTCTCTCGGTTAAACACAGGGTGTGGAGCTGCAGCTCTTCATTCTGTTCTCTTCCACTGTGAGGATTGTAGAAACTGACTGTTAGAATGAGCGGCAGAGGCAAAACCGGCGGCAAAGCTCGAGCGAAGGCCAAGACTCGCTCGTCCAGGGCAGGGCTGCAGTTCCCCGTCGGCCGTGTCCACAGGCTCCTCCGCAAAGGCAACTACGCCGAGCGCGTCGGCGCCGGAGCTCCTGTGTATCTGGCGGCTGTGCTCGAGTATCTGACCGCGGAGATCCTGGAGTTGGCTGGAAACGCCGCTCGGGACAACAAGAAGACCCGCATCATCCCCCGGCACCTGCAGCTGGCGGTGCGCAACGACGAGGAGCTGAACAAGCTTCTGGGCGGAGTGACCATCGCTCAGGGCGGCGTGTTGCCCAACATCCAGGCCGTGCTGCTGCCCAAGAAGACCGAGAAGCCCGCCAAGGCCAAATAAGCGCTCGGGCTCGCCGACCACCAAAGGCTCTTTTCAGAGCCACTCACTCCGTCTGACAGAGAGCGCTTTTCTTTAATAACTATTAACGTCGAATAGTCGTTTTATTGTGGATAAAAATAAACTCTAAGTGTACATTTAGGACCTCGTCTCTTTTAATAATTATTTGTTATAATAAGCAATATGATCTCAATGAGAACATGTTTTTCCTGCATAAATTAGTCGTAGATTATATCAATCTGTACATTTTCATTAATTGTTTTAAGTGTTGCAACATTGTACCACAACCGATAAATTGAAACATTAAACGTTTTCACTTAGGAAAAATATATTTACTGGAAACCTCAATTTCTTTAACCAGACACGTTTATCCAGTTTTTAATGTAATACATGTTTAATAAAAGTAGCATTTCATATCCAGCTGTTGCTCTCAGGCAATGATGACTGGTACCATAGAGGAACACAATTATTAACAAACCATCAAGTTTTCATATTGTTCTTCATCCTCCTCAACTGTAGTTCTTTTACACCTTTTTTAGGTGCTATAGAAAATGTGCAGATCATAATATTTGGTTGGATGACATGACATGCAATTCTACCTGTCCATGATGTCATATACTAATACAAATGGGTATTTGTTAAATATATATGTATATATATACCTTTATGTTGTTCCTCTGACAAGATATTATTACAGCGTCCCATAGCTGTAGTTGGTGTATAAAGACCTCTACTTATTTATTTATCTAAACATCAAAATTGTCATTTGGTGTGACTGTCCAGGCCACGTGTGACCTTACTAATATGACAATATATTTCAGCAAAGTATTTGATAGAGTTACAGTTTAAGTAGCAGAATTAGGCAATTTTAATGGACACAGAAAGTGTTGATGTCTGTGGATGATTTTAAAGCAAGTTTTGGCAAAATTTTGTCCGTAAAATGGGCGTCATATGGTGTGACACTGCAGTCTATATTTTGAACGAGCAATAATTCGGACATCATTATGATGAAGAGGTCCACACTCAGTGTCATCTCTGGAGAGGGTCGGAAGGTCAAGAGGTGAGTTCTGACTTATACATTTTTGATTTAAGAGCTCTGAATCTGATATGCTCACTAGTGGTCAATGTTTTGTGTCTTACATAAAAAATGAAACCCTTTTTTTTTTTTTTTTACAAATTTTACTTATTAATTCTTAACAATCATTGCTGCGCCATGTGGCAATTTACATATGTTTTATGATTTTTATTCTTATTAATGTTAACTGAATTGAAGTCATTGAATGTGGAATGCATATAAAATACACTTTTTTGCATTGACAAATTGTGGTGTGTTGCGGTTCATCATGTAGTGTGACATTCAGAATTGTGACAATAAAAATACTTTTTTTTAGTTATAAATCATGAAAAAAGTCAATTGAACACAAGAGAAACATGTGTCAGCAGATGTCTTGATGATTTAGAAAAAAATAATACAAATTATGTCAAGTCAAGTCATCTTCATTTATATAGCGCTTTTAACAATGTAGATTGTCTCAAAGCAGCTTTACAGAGATAAGCGTATAATTTAAGGTAACAGAGATTGTTTCGGCTTTACAGCAGAGTAAAGTTATTTCCATCTAAAGTTAGTTTTAATTGATTTGGTTCCGTCGCAATGATCATTTGTTATTAAATTAGGGGCCGCTAAGACGACACCATTCTCTCTACACAGACTTTAAACGCGAACCTGTGAGAAACGCTGATGGCGTTCACATGCGCATTTAGAATGGGTTCTATAGTTATGTGCGTTAGAATATATGCAGGTTTGGAATTCCCTACAAGCCAAGCCTAAACAAAATACTTGTCTTTCCTTATAAATTTTGATAAGGAATTTTATTTTATTTGTTGCTTTGGGGTAGGACCGCGAGACGAATTTTCCCGACAACGCTTTATCTGTAGAGTGGTAGTGGGATCCTCCATAGGGAGAGACTAGTTGGCACTTCAGCACTGCGTTGTCATCGGTCCAGGTGAAGGTCCTTCGTCAGATCTGGATACGGCCTGGATCCGGCAGGCTGCAGGAAAAACCTCGGGATAAACACAGACACTAAAATTAGCGTAGATGCCATTCTTCTCATGATGTAACGAGTACATCAGGATTTTTGGGAAGTGTTCCCGGTTCCGGCTGACCTAATCTATGCAGCATAACATTAAATTATAGAAGTCTATAATGTATTATGTGAAAGCTAGGTCAAAGAGATGTGTCTTTAATCTGGCTTTGAACTGACAGAGTGTGTCTGCTTCCCGGACAATGGTAGGAAGACTGTTCCAGAGTTTTGGTGCTAAATAGGAAAAGGATCTACCGCCAGCAGTCGATTATCAACTGGCCGGAATTTTGAGATCGCAATAGACGTGACGGACTATAATGCGTTAAGAGCTCGCTCAAGCACTGCGGAGCTAAACCATTCAGTGCTTTGTAAGTAATCAGCAATATTTTAAAATTTATGCGATGTTTAATAGGGAGCCAATGCAGTTTTGACAGAACTGGGCTAATATGGTCATACTTCCTGGTTCTGGTAAGAACTCGAGCTGCTGCGTTTTGGACCAGCTGTAGTTTGTTTATTAAGCGTGCAGGGCAACCACCCAGTAGAGCATTACAATAATCTAGCCTTGAGGTCATGAACGCAAATTCATTTTGGTGCAAATTCATTATAATGAATTTGCACCAAAAAAATCTTAAATCTTAAGGTTGTAATGATACAAAGATTTATGGTGAAGTTAGTAACAGGGAGAACATATCCCATTTTCATTTTTTTATGCCTAATATTTGAATTAAAAAAAAACTTTTTTCATGCTAGTAGTTCTTATAGGGCACCTTGTGTCAAAATGATTTACGACTTTGACCTTTGACCTTTTGGCAGGTTGAACTTCCGGTGACCTTTTATGATTGATGGGTTGAACTTTCGGAATGCGGTCATGGGATTAACCTATTGACCCTGCTAGCCTATCGATCATGTTGTATGACAGTTAGTTTTGAACTATGACCTATGTAGGACTAAATCATAATTTTGACGGATAGTTTTGTCCTATATTAACAGAACAGATGTTTTTGTTTGAACTTTGTCCCAGTTATATGTGTGCGTGGTGATTGTGCTTGCGCCCCCCTCCCACCCTTGCATTCCAGAGCAGTTATTGCATATATGTGACATTCGGTTATTTCACATTTATATATAAAAGGTTTGGTTTCAACCAAGGTTGATAAAACATTTAGTTATTTCACATTCATATGTATATGAATACACATTCATATATAATAATCATTGTGCTGAAGTTGTTTTTAAGTCTATAATATAAAAGCTTACTAAAACCAATAGTTTTAGTTTTAGATGAATAAAAGAATATAAAATAAAAAGCTTACTAAAACCAATAGTTTTAGATGAATAAAAAATTACTGAGTTAAAATTAACACATCAATGTCCATACCATTCATGTCCACAAAAATAATTAACCTAAAGTTGAAAAACATTATATCCTTTAAAAGCATAAATGAAATGCTTATACAATATATCTTACTAAAAAGAATAAAAATAAAAATCATCTTATATGTTTGTAAGATATCAGGGGCTGAAATTATTTCAAAGTTTAAATGATATCTTGTTAATAATGTATTAAATTATTAAAAGTTGTAATAGAGTTGTTAAATTATTAAAAGTGGTAAAACAAAAACACTCCTTTCCTGTATGAGCTCACCAGAGCACTCAGAATGGTGCGCGCACGTGTCTGCAGGCGCGCCCCCCTCTCCGTCTGAGCTCTGACCCCCTCCTTTTCACACACCTCAGTACAGTGGAACTGTGAAGTCTATCTCACACTACCTAAAGTTGAAAACATGCCTTTAAAAGTATAATATAAATATCTTATTGATCCAATTATTTTAGTTTTAGATGAATAAAAGAATACAAAATAAAAAGCTTGCTAAAAATAAAAATCATCTTACATGTTAGAGGTAAAGTATACCACGGATGTCCATAAAAATGCAATGTATGAAACGGAGTCGCAGGTCCCTCCTGCCTTCACATTCCTGAACAGTATATATAAATGGGGTCAGTTATTTCATATATGTCACATTCAGTTATTTCACATTCATATGTAAAACATTCTGTTCTTTTTAAAAGTATATAGATGTTTATAAAAATAATATCTTACTAAAATAATTAAAGTTGAAAAAAGATTCTATCCTTTAAAAGTGTTTAAATGAAATCTTGCAAATTAAACTAAAGTTGAAAAAAATACCTTTAAAAGCATTTAAAAAGGCTCACTAAAACCAATTATTTTAGTTTTAGATGAATAAAAGTATATAAAAAGCTTACTAAAACCAATTATTTTAGTTTTAGATGAATAAACGTATACAAAATAAAAAGCTTACTAAAACCAATTATTTTAGTTTTAGATGAATAAAAAATGACTGAGTTAAAATTAACACATCAATGTCCATACCACTGATGCCCACAAAAATAATTAAACTAAAGTTGAAAAATATTCTGTTCTTTTTAAAAGAATATAAAATAAAAAGCTTACTAAAACCAATTAATTCAGCTGAATAAATAAAATCATCTTACCTTATTTTAGAAAGTTGAAGTATACCATTGATGTCCACAAAAAATGTAATGTATGAATGGATTCAAAATTGTTTTACACAACTGAATTCACATAGTCATTCCTGAATGTCTCTCAAAGCACCGTCTCAAAACATAGGGAGCACGCCTCTAATGTATGTGCGTCAAAAGTAAAACACACGTGTTAGTGTGTGTTTGTGTGTGTGTGTGTGTGTGTGTGTGTGTGTGTGTGTGTGTGTGTGTGTGTGTGTGTGTGTGTGTGTGTGTGTGTGTGCGCGCGCCCCTTCACGTGAGCTTTGACCCCTCTCCTTCGCATACCAGAGCCCAGTGGAAGTGAGGAAGGGGTTTCCTAATATCACACTAACAAAAGTTGAAAAACATACTGTTCCTTAAAAGTGTATAAATAAAATGGTTATAAAAATATACTGAAACCAATTATTTTAGATGAATAAATAAAATGCATCTGACATGTTTAGAAGCTCTTAAGAGAGAGAGCTGAAGGCAGTGTTTTCACATCACCTCTACTGACCTGCCGCGCTCCAAAAATCACTCCCTGTGTGTGTGTGTGTGTGTGTGTGCATGTGTTAAACATAAATCACAGAGTGGCTCTCTCTCATGCCAGTGTCTCAGACTCAGAGGGGTGTATTCAGTGATGGGATGAGACATTGTGAATGCTGTGTTGAATTTACTTCAAAGTATTAAAAGTTTAAATGATATCTTTTAAAAATAAAATTTAAATAAATTATTAAAAGTCTTAATAAAAAACAAATATTCTACAACGATGGTCTGTGGAAATATTTGACTTGAACTTATTTTTATTTATTTATCATGGGTATGTAAAATAATTAGAAAATTTTTAAAGCGTCACAAGTCATATCACGACTGTGAAATATTCAATAATTTCTTAAGTTGTATCTGTGGACAACCACATAGGCCTATCTTCAGAGAGAGCAACCATGAAAACATTTAGAAACTGGGAATCTTCCAGAAATAAGGTCCTTCCAAACAGCGCTGAGAAAGAAGTTACTGGACAATAATGATAGCTTCAGGATATCGGATGACAGATGAGCCTCTGTGCATCGTGTCAGAGCGTATGTCATGTTAGTCTGCTAACGCCTTTACAGAGCCAAAGTTTTGTACACACTAAATTTATTTCAAAGCATAAACTTAAAAAGTTTGCATTAGATATTATAAAAGATTGATTAAATTAAATCTTTAAAGTTTGAATACATACTCATCTTCTATTTATCTGTACTTATGTATGATATAAATTATTTTTTGCTTAACGGTGACCTAAAGTATAATTATTCTTAAACAATGTCTGTTCAAAAAACTGTACTTGGTCGTCTTAAATCTCATTTATACGAAAAAGATTCAAACAGCATTTTTTGTCCATGTGGGGGTTTCAACTTTTATGGTGGGGCTTTCCATAGCTATCCCGCACACCTAAACACGACCATCACAGAAAATTTTTAAATGAAATAAAATGTAAACAAAGTTTTAGCTCAATAAAAACACCTTACATTTCCAGAGAGGCAAATAGTTTAAGTTGTCATAAACAGAACAAAACAAAACAAAAATCCTCCAGTGATAAAACTACGGTGTGAACTGAAGCTTCAGGATATAGGACGACAGACCAGATGAGTCTCGGGGGGACACTGTCACAGTAAATCTAGTCTGCATTCCAGAGTACATCCAGAGTTTTATACTAAATTCATTTAAAAGCATAACATTAAAAGTTTAAATCAAATCTTTAAAGTTTTATTAAAATCATATCTTCTTAGAAGATTTATGTATTATTGTTACTAAGCAGCGTCTGTCCAAAAACTTTAGATTGTTACATACAACATACAACATGTTGTCAAAGTTTGTCACAACTTATACACACTCTTATTTAGACAAAGTTGTATCATTTGGAAAATCACCACACAATTTGAGAGATGCAATGTGTGATATAGCAGGAAGCTATGCCCTTTGACCTCCTCGATTTTGCAGGCCTTTTTGTTAAAGTTTCCCATCTAGCGGTTCTCCCATCTACTCGCTTTTTCAACTTTGGTAAATGTGCCAAGAATCTATGACAACGTGTCTTCCGATAGCGCTTCATCGAGTTTAATTGTACATGTTCTACCGTTATGATGTACTTGTTACATGTTCTACCGTTCTATATAATGATTTACACAACCGAGCAATAGGCCGTAACTTTGACTTACCCGTCGAGAAGAAAGTAGATTCCTAGATAAAAGCTATCCCGATATTTATTTACATACCGATAAATTAAATTTGAATTTAATTAAAACTTCTCCTGTGGCTCGGCATAACTATGATCCAGCATTATATTGTACCGTGCAGTGCAGCCTTTCAAATGTGGCGGAGGCAGTATCAACGCCTCCCATATGGTCTAGCGGTTAGGATTCCTGGTTTTCATCCAGGCTGCCCGGGTTCGACTCCCGGTATGGGAAGACAATTTTTTTTACATTGCCAACAAAATTCAAGTTATTCAAGTTCATCAATAATCATTTTTAGTCTTAGAGGCCTACACGAACTGCAGAAACAAGCAGTTTCTTGAAGATTCGGTACCGAATCATTTTCACAAATACAATTATATTGAATTCAGAAAATTTCACTATGGAATACTTTATCATAATTTCAATTTAGTTTCAACTTTTCATCTCATAATTATGACGCAGTGTCATAATTTCAACTTTTTAAGTCATCATTTCGACTTTTTGTCAATTACGCCTTTTTAATGTTTTAAAGTCATAATTTGGTTGTTGACTATAGTAGTGTTGCACCTGCATGTCCACTAACTCGCTTGTGAGAGTCAGAGTGTGTAAAGTAAACTCTCATTAGTGTTAGTAGAGTATTAGTGGACTGGTAGGGTTAGAATAAGTAATATTAGAATAAAATATCTGTTGGGGAGCATCGCGATAAAGAGTTCATGTTTAATGACAACATACCATTTTTCAACCGAGCGAATCTGCGCATGAGAGGCCTTCTTCAACTTTTTAATTCAGAATTACAATGACGCCTTTTTAATGTAATACTTAAAACGTTTTTTAGTCATAATTTGGTTGTTGACTATAGTAGTGTTGATGATGAAACGTGCTAGTGCTTTTTGTACCTCTCTGGTATTATAGTGTTTCAAGATGGCGGAAGCCTCCTTGGACTTACCCGCCCCATGTAAATAAAAGATAAGAAATGATCTGATTTTACACCCATGAGGACATATTTATGAATAAAGACAATGATTTTAGCTAATTAAATACCATTTTTCAATCTACACATGAGAGACCTTCAGAAGTCAGAACTTCAGGGGTAGGTCCGTTGGCGAAAACACTGCGTGTGTAAAAATCAAATACTGTATGACACTTTTCAAAGTTAGAATAACCGGTTGTGTTCTGACACAAGGCCATTAACCGGTTCTTTTTGTTTTATAAATGTGCTTATTTCTAAACATCAACCTGATAAATATGAATACGATGAAACGATAATTTTTAAGAAAAACATTTTTAAGAAAAATAAACCATGATTATGTTTAGTTTAGTTGTTGATGATTTCTCTAACATTGCTCTAACATCTCACTCACAACGCAAAACGTTGTAAATAAACATTTTCAAACTGTAATTTTATTTTATTGATTATGGTGATTTAAAGTTTTTGTTATTAACTAATACCTTTATCTTTTAACTAACATCTGACCCCAAATAAACAGATAATGGAATGTTCACAATCTACATGGTAAGATATTCTCCGATGTATCTAAGTAGTTGTGCTCAAATCTTTGGCTGTATTTTGTCACACCTTAGCGATACAAAGTTCCAGACTTTGGTAAAACCTGCTGGTAAAATTCCACAAAAGTAAATTCTAATTCTTCATCATCATGAGCCATTTAAAACAAATACAGAAAAGCCACTATAGTGATCCGTTTTGAATGTCTGTCATTGAGATCTTGTTTCTTTTTGTACAGTTTGCAAAAAGTACATAGAGCGTGGTCAAACATGTTAGGAATGTATCCTATACATTAGAGGTCCTTCTACACGATAGGCCTTTAACCGGTTCTTTTTTGTTTTATAAAAAAAAAGAAAACAAAAAATATGACTAAAAAAAATGACTAAATCTTTCTGCGATGCCTACGAAACATCGACGTAAAAGATGAGTATGGCTGTTTTTCTGTTACCTATACGCTATAACTCGTTTAACTATTACACGGTTAAGCTAATGAATTACGGTTGATACGTGGTATTTTTACGTGAATTGATTCATTTTTTTATTCCGTCCACACTTTGACACCATTGTTTTATTCGGCAGAATGCCGAAATGTTTTAACATAACGTCAATTTCAATGGTTAGATAAATCATCTATCTATGTGAAACATAGGATTCACACATTGGATTCTTGTTTATATTGAACATTGTTATTGAACCGTTTTTCAATATTATTGAAAATAATTGTTAAATAAAAGGGCTATTGTTCTTGGCCTCATCAAAGTTCACATAGTTTTCACCGTACCGACTCTGAAACAAGACTTTAAAAGATTTTGTTTGCATTTCTTCTGAAACACCCTGTTTTGAAATTGTTTAACACCGCTAGCGTAACACTTATCGTATTGCCGGTTGCGATTGTAATGTTTTTTCTTTATCTCTTTATATATCATATTTGTTCATACACGACGGTATTCACATGAATTGGCTTGATTTGAGTCTTGATTTGATACGAGAGACATTTATTATATTATACTGTAAATAGCGCTAGAATGTATGTTTTAATATTTTAATTATATCTCTGGTTCTATGTTTTTAAAGACAAGGACGCCTCTTTCTATAAGCGACCCTCAAAATCTGTGCATACAACAACATCACTTTTGTTTGAAAAACTCAGCGGGTGCTATTGAAGCTCGTTGGTATAACGACGTATTATATATATATATATATAGTCGAGGTATAACGACTGGTATAACACCCCTGAATTCGGTAATGATATCACATTTTAATTTCAACTACTTACTTTTCAAATAACATCTTGTTGGTCAAATTAACTTAAAGCCTGCGCAAAATTATTCTTAAAAAACATTAACTTGTTTAACATTAACTAAATGTTTGTAAATCCAAAAAATGTTGTTACTGGATCGAGTGAAAATAATAAACTTCTCCTTTGTGTTTATTCATCAAGTTAAATCCAAATGATAGGAAAACTTTATGATAGGAAAGTACGGACGGCGTCTTTGACCAATCCTCTACATATGGGGCACTTGCGCAGAGAAGGCGCACATTCTTTGCACACAACTAGGTGACCACAGGGGATGAAGACAATGTTCACTTCCTTATCCATGCAAACTTTGCATGTGCGCTCCTCTTCAAGTCTTCTTAACTGTTCCTCCATAGACAAGTCTGAAAGATCTTGACTCGGGGATGCAGCTTCATTTGTCTGGGCCGTCAGGCCACACTCAAATTCCATCTCTAAAGCAGACTCCACCACCGCATCTTCTGAACGGTCTTCTCCAGGACCCACAGCTGGATCAACACATTCTCTCGTGTCTCCATGAGTCAATAGCCGCTCAAATAGTCTTGGAAATCTTGCTTGAATCTGATGAACAAACTCTTGGCCCTTTTCTTGCAGCAGGTATTCACATCTTGGAAACCACTTGGCATGTTCTACCCATGGATCATCACCAGACTCCCAACATCTGAGTCCACCGTCGCAACAAAAGCACTTCACGTCATCATTACGACCAACATAGTAAAAACCAGCCTTAGCCAATTGGTCTGGTCGAACAGTTATTCTTGAGGGCCAGTAGACAAATGTGAGCGACCTTTCTTCACACCGTTGCATTGCCGATACATTGAAAAGGCTAGATAAAGGTACATTATCTGCACGGTCACCTCGAACGAAGGGGCAGTTGGGGTAATGCCTCTGGTGCTCTGATACTACACGATCTCCCGGTTCCCAGTTGCTAAGCTGGCCTCCACAACTGAAACAAGACACTCTGTCGCCCTGGCCAAGGTAGTAGAAACCACTTTTGGCAAGCTCGGCCGGACTTACTGGTGCAAGAGTCCAATTCTGAAAGGTGTCAAGGCGTTCCTGTTCCCGACGCATGCCAGGATTGTGACAAGCCGGAGGTTGCTGGTGAGACATATCCATGTTTAAGTAAACTCCTCCGTTTGGCCTGAAACGGATGCCGTGGTGGTGGAAAGCTCTCAGTTGCGAAGCGGGGAAAAGGGTGAAGACATAAAAATGTGACCACAGGGCGTGTCCACTCAAGCCCTTCTCTCTGCCGGACTAGTGTCTAGTCATCCATGGCAGAACACATCATCTTATTAAAAAATGTAATGAGAACAAGAACAACACCACAAAATGTCCTTTCTTCTGTTCTGGGCAAAATAGTTGTATCATTTGATATGATACAACTGTATTGCCGCCTCGGGAATATGGTAATTAGAAAACAAATACTGAAATATTCTAAATATTATGAGCTCAGACATTTTTTTACCAGAATTTTATTTCAACATTATACTTTCATACATTGAAGTAAAACGACAATAACGACATTTACAGATGGTCTAACCAGAATAGAAAATCTCTGCAGGCTATCATGTTTTGCTCCAGGCTATAGTTGACCAGACTTTCAACTAATTCACCAACGTCAGTTTTTGCATTTTTTGACACCAGTGACACACAGAGATCCGTTACGAATGTCCATATAGCGAGTATTTCAATGATTTCGAATTCGGCACTACATTCACGCAACACATCCAAAACTTTTCTGAGGATTATGCCGTTCGGCTCTTTGCCGTCAAAAAACATGGGCGTTACATCAGGCCATGGCTTTGTCAAGCCTCTTACGTCATCCATTTCATTTTTGAGATTTGTCACACGTTTGGTGTCCTGCGCACAATCTTTTTTCATATCACACGCAGCGTCGATGATCCTGTGCATCAAGCCAACCATTTGGCCTCTAAAATAATCTTTAAACATAGAGTCCAGCATAGCTCTTAAACGACACTCTTTGCCCGTGGCACACTCACACGCCGGAGGATAATTGTACCCCGTATCGCCAGAACTCAACGGGGGGTCGTTCTCCTTTAGGTTTTGCGTCGCCATTTTTTCAGCTTTTCGTTCCTGAATCTCCTGCAATGTTCCTGCAATCTCCCTTGCGGTACAATCGTGCCTTGTGCGTTAATGCGCAGAAGTTTGTGGGTCAGAAGTTTGCGTCAGGTTCAGGACTTTCAACTTTTGTTGCAGTGGCGCAGCAGTCCGAGGCTAGTAGAGCTACAGCGTGTAATGTCCTGAAATATTTATCAGGCTGGGGTCCACCCACCCTGTTGTGTAGAATGTATGGAGGTTGGCCTCAGGAAAGCCATAAATAACTAGTTCCTGCATAACCAACAAGTCCTACATGTCGTCAGAGAGAAGTTTGAATCGTTCGAGTCATACACACAAGTGCAGCGATGGAGCGCGTGAACACGAGCAGTGTGAGAGGATTCCTGAGATCTTGCGACGATCTGACTGAGAAGATTCGCTGTTTAATACAGAAGAAACTCATCAAGAAGTACTTGAGCAGGTATAAAAATTTTATTTGTGGATTAAAGAATAGAATAAAGAATAGCCATTTCTATAATAAAAGTATTTCTCTCTCACTATGGACAACCAATCCCATGCATGCCAAACTATCATTTGGCATAACTAATCATTATCAATAAATTTTTTGATAAAAGAGTTCCATGGCACTTATTTTGAGCCCTCCAAAGTTCACTTTGTCCGCAAAAAGGAACTTAGTCTTAATTTAACGAAGGCTATGGATGTTAGGTAAATACGTTTATTAAATTGTACACATTCATTATTAATGATTCTTAATATTGTTTCTTCTCCTATCACATTAAATCACAATTTAGAAAAAAAGAAATTAGAAACAAGTTGATTATTTTTGTAGTTGTATTCTGTCAAATATGAAATGTTTAGTTTGGCTACTTGCGCCTTATCTCGCACTTTGACCGTTATCAGCTATTATCAGATACTATTGTCCTAACATAGACTATTGTTTTAACTCTGGTTTAACTTGCTGTGCGTCTGTTCACCGGCCATCATGTGCTCTAACACTGCAGCATCAGCCGGTTCATTGACTTTGAACTGGTGTATGAATGTGTTAATTTTATGTTAACTTTGTTTTGCTGTACATACATTTTATTTTTCTAACTGCTTGTCTTTGGTTGACACAGTTGGAGAAGAACAACAGGGAGGTTGGAAGACACAGTAGAGGAACTACAGAATAAATATGGAGAGAAAACAGCATTAAAAAGGATCAAGTCCATAGTGAAAAAAATCAGAAAAAAGAATATCAAACGTAGGAAAAGATTTATAATTTTACTTTGTTAGTAGTGAATATGTTTCTCAATCTTCAATCTTCTTAAATTTTTTTTTAACAGATGGTGACGTTCAGATGCCGAGCATTCAAACACATTCTGGAAACATGACAGACCAACAGCCTAACAACCATCTACAACGACAGCATAATAATACTAATAATAATAATAATTCTACATCATTCGGACGGCTATTAATTCAGATCCCTAATCAGCTTACCTTCACAATTGACCAGAAGAATGGTGGGACAATAGTTGCTCCAATCATGGTAGAAAAGACAATATATGGCGATGTTAACATCAGTGTGGTGAGTGTCTGATAAGTTAGTCCATAGTCTTTACAAGAGTGTGACAAAATACAGCCAAAGATTTAAGCACAACTACTTAGATACATCGGAGAATATCTTACCATGTAGATTGTGAACATTCCATTATCTGTTTATTTGGGGTCAGATGTTAGTTAAAAGATAAAGGTATTAGTTAATAACAAAAACTTTAAATCACCATAATCAATAAAATAAAATTACAGTTTGAAAATGTTTATTTACAACGTTTTGCGTTGTGAGTGAGATGTTAGAGCAATGTTAGAGAAATCATCAACAACTAAACTAAACATAATCATGGTTTATTTTTCTTAAAAATGTTTTTCTTAAAAATTATCGTTTCATCGTATTCATATTTATCAGGTTGATGTTTAGAAATAAGCACATTTATAAAACAAAAAGAACCGGTTAATGGCCTTGTGTCAGAACACAACCGGTTATTCTAACTTTGAAAAGTGTCATACAGTATTTGATTTTTACACACGCAGTGTTTTCGCCAACGGACCTACCCCTGAAGTTCTGACTTCTGAAGGTCTCTCATGTGTAGATTGAAAAATGGTATTTAATTAGCTAAAATCATTGTCTTTATTCATAAATATGTCCTCATGGGTGTAAAATCAGATCATTTCTTATCTTTTATTTACATGGGGCGGGTAAGTCCAAGGAGGCTTCCGCCATCTTGAAACACTATAATACCAGAGAGGTACAAAAAGCACTAGCACGTTTCATCATCAACACTACTATAGTCAACAACCAAATTATGACTAAAAAACGTTTTAAGTATTACATTAAAAAGGCGTCATTGTAATTCTGAATTAAAAAGTTGAAGAAGGCCTCTCATGCGCAGATTCGCTCGGTTGAAAAATGGTATGTTGTCATTAAACATGAACTCTTTATCGCGATGCTCCCCAACAGATATTTTATTCTAATATTACTTATTCTAACCCTACCAGTCCACTAATACTCTACTAACACTAATGAGAGTTTACTTTACACACTCTGACTCTCACAAGCGAGTTAGTGGACATGCAGGTGCAACACTACTATAGTCAACAACCAAATTATGACTTTAAAACATTAAAAAGGCGTAATTGACAAAAAGTCGAAATGATGACTTAAAAAGTTGAAATTATGACACTGCGTCATAATTATGAGATGAAAAGTTGAAATGATGACGTACTAAATTGAAATTATGATAAAGTATTCCATAGTGAAATTTTCTGAATTCAATATAATTGTATTTGTGAAAATGATTCGGTACCGAATCTTCAAGAAACTGCTTGTTTCTGCAGTTCGTGTAGGCCTCTAAGACTAAAAATGATTATTGATGAACTTGAATAACTTGAATTTTGTTGGCAATGTAAAAAAAATTGTCTTCCCATACCGGGAGTCGAACCCGGGCAGCCTGGATGAAAACCAGGAATCCTAACCGCTAGACCATATGGGAGGCGTTGATACTGCCTCCGCCACATTTGAAAGGCTGCACTGCACGGTACAATATAATGCTGGATCATAGTTATGCCGAGCCACAGGAGAAGTTTTAACTAAATTCAAATTTAATTTATCGGTATGTAAATAAATATCGGGATAGCTTTTATCTAGGAATCTACTTTCTTCTCGACGGGTAAGTCAAAGTTACGGCCTATTGCTCGGTTGTGTAAATCATTATATAGAACGGTAGAACATGTAACAAGTACATCATAACGGTAGAACATGTACAATTAAACTCGATGAAGCGCTATCGGAAGACACGTTGTCATAGATTCTTGGCACATTTACCAAAGTTGAAAAAAAAACGAGTAGATGGGAGAACCACAATGGGAGAAATCTTTAACAAAAACGCCTCCAAAATCGAGGAGGTCAAAGGGCATAGCTTCCTGCTATAGCTCTCCCCAACGTCTGTTCATACGGCCACCATCAACAAATGTTTGAAACTTCTACATATATTTTGAGTAGATGGCCGGTGGTATATTCTCAGTAAAGGGTTTCACCCTAGTTCGGAAGATACGAGTAAAAATGATCTTATACGATGTGTCATTTTTACTTTGATTTTCCAAATGATACAACTTTGTCTAAATAAGAGCAATGTAAAGTCCTAGGATTTCTTAAAACATTGTGACAAACTTTGACAACATGTTTCATGTTGTATGGACAAAAGATCTAAGATCTCAAGTTTTTGGACAGACGCTGCTTAGAAATTAGTGTAAACTTTGGATGTAGTCTGGAATGCAGAGAGACTCCCCCCCGAGACTCATCTGGTCTGTCGCCCTATATCCTGAAGCTTCAGTTCACACTGTAGTTTTATCACTGAAGGGCCTGGGGCTGTTATAGGACAACTTAAACTATTTGCCTCTCTGGAAATGTAAGGTGTTTTTATTGAGCTAAAACTTTGTTTACATTTTATTTCATTTAAAAATTTTCTGTGATGGTCGTGTTTAGGTGTGTGGGATACACTGTTAGACATTTCTTGTAATTTTACAGGAAATTCCTGGCTAATAGTTGCCGTAAATTTACTGTAAACAGTATACAGGACTGTTATTGTAATACTTAATACAACATCCCTACTGTAATTAATTACAATAACCATGTAAATTTACTGGTATTTGCCAGGAATTTCCTGTAATTTCACTGTAAATATTACAGCAAAATGTTATATTTACGGCAACTCAGTAGCCAGGAATTTCCTGTAATTTCACAGGACAAATCAATATACTGTAAAACATTACAAGTAAAAAGCTGTCATTTTCCGTATTGGCCAATTAAAAACACAAAAATGGTATATTTTCTTTTTTTTTTATTAACAAACTGCAAAAATACATATTACAAAAGTATCCACTTTATCACACATAAACAAAATTTTACTTTTAAAGGGATACTTCACTTTTTTTGGAAATAGGCTCATTTTACAACTCCACCAGAGTTAAACAGTTGAGTTTTACCGTTTTCGAATCCATTCAGCCGATCTCCGGGTCTTTAGAAGAATGTCAGAGTTTTTGGTCCCATTGACTTCCATAGTATATATTTTTTCCTACTATGGAAGTCAATGGGACCAAAAACTGTCTGGTTACTGACATTCTTCTAAAGACCCGGAGATCGGCTGAATGAATTCGAAAACGGTAAAACTCAACTGTTTAACTTTGGTGGAGTTGTAAAATGAGCCTATTTCCAAAAAAAGTGGAGTATCCCTTTAATGAAGAAGCTCACTTCCAGACGTCCAGGCAGCCTATCATCAGGGGGAACACGATGATATGGAACAAAGGTGTCCAGCCAGACTTGAACTGCATAGGGGAAGTCGTTCATGTTACTATCCCATCAACTCAAAGTCCAGTTTTCTTAGGAGGGTGCAAACAGGTGCGTTGAGCCTGTGTCTCCTCTCGGCTTTACTGCCCGTCTGGGAGTGGATTCCACAAAAAGCTCTGAAAACCGAGAGAGAGGAAAAAAGTTAAAGTTTTCATACCTGTTAAATAATGACAAATACTGTATAAAAAAACATAAGTAACCTACTTGCTCATAAAATAAAATGACTTTGATGTATTTATTTAACATTAACAACTTTAACCATACAATTTAATTTAATGAATTAATGAAAGTTGTAATGTTAAACTGTTGTCCGTCAGTCTCTTCTGTTTATACAAATTATGTCCTGCAGGGGAAAACCAACTCTACTATAGAACAGACACTTAACAGCAATAGCTGGGTCTCCATCCAACTTTTTAATGCACATTTTAACCATTTGAAAAAGAAATCCTGACTGGAAACGGTTAAAATTCACATAAAATATTCTAATGTGAACAAAAACTTCTATGTGGATTGACAAATTTGCATTTTTTGCAATTATATCAGGTGTTTCAAGTTGCCCTGTCAACCTTACGTTTTGATCCCACAGCTGTTCACGACTCCTAGGTGCGTGACCATTTATAATTCGCATAACAGAGTTGATTGAAATGCTCTCCAATTAGAGTTTTTTTTTTTGCAAAATTTTTATGAATGCGTTTAAAAGTTATGTTTTGATTGGATGGAAACCTATCTATTGACATCATTGCATAGAATTAGGCATGTGCCGGTATTCGGTAATGCGATAAATCGCGGTAATGAATATGCACGATATTGTTATCGTGGGCACTTCAAAATACCGTGAAAAATAATAGATCAGAATTTATATTTATAGAACGCGTATTAGCTTATTTTCCATCAACCGCTTAAACAAACACTGCGTATATGCTGCGCGAAACACGTGCGCACTCTGATGTAAACAATCCCCACATGTATAGCACTGTGTGCATGCGGCGCAGTGCGCACTCTAGTCTAATGTAAACAATCCTCACATGGAGAAGAAGCATGGCGGAAGGAGGCACGCTGCCGACGATCTATCCCCCTTCTAAAAGCAGAGCTGTCAACTCTACGCATTCAGCGTGAGACTCACGCAATTTACACTTTTCAAACGCTCTCGCGCCACATGCAGTTTCTCACGCAGAGAAAAATCGCGTAGCAAAGAGGACACGGAGACCGACAGACTAGACAGAGCAGGTTATTATGGTATGAAAACAATTCTCAGCTCTCATGTTCTGTCCATTTTATTACGGAATTCAGACAACAAATACTGTTTTGGTGCTTGTAAATGTGACTTGACAGATCACTGTAGGCCTCAGTTCAAGTAAACCGATCATCTGTTACTTTTTATTTAAAGATGCAGTAGGCTACAACTTACCGAAAGGTATATATGCCTCATACATAATATCGATCATTCAGTGTTTTTCAACCACGGAAAGAGGTCAATAAAACTGCAGGTGAACAATTATGTCACAGAAGGTTACATTTACCTCAGGAAAGCCATTTAATGACCAACACGTTAGTTGACTAGAAAAAAAAATAGCTATAGAGAGGAGTATTTTGCTAAATATGTGCACATTACATTTGTATTATATTTTTACTTGTGTCATAATTGTTATTATAATGAAAACCAAATTATATTTAATTAGTTAATTTTTAACCTTTAATAATACCAGCTGACAGGGCTCTCTGTATGTTTACAGCATTATGTGAGATATATTTTTTCTTGAGAAAAATTAACGTCTATCTACTGTAGCCTACCTAATATTTATCCAAAAAGTCAATACTGAATCAAGATTGAAATCAAATCCCAAGAATTGAAAGCGTGAAAATTGTGTAAAATTCTATTTAGTTACCAAATGTTTTGACAATCACTATTGTAATCCATCCATTTCTCTTGAGCAATTAAAATATCGTGATAATACCGTATACCGTGGTAAAAGCTCAATCAATTAATCGCAGCATGAAAAGTTGATACCGGCACATGCCTACATAGAATATATCATAGAACCTAACAATACTGGTAATAAGGTAATAATTCATGGGACGTTACATATGAGAATGATGGATTCACTTTACAGTAAGGGGACATGAATTATCATGAATTCATGTATAAATTCATGCATGAATTATGCATTCATATCTCATATCATCAGGAACTAACACGAGTTCAACGTTTTTCATTCATGACTTCATGAGTGAACAACACCTTAATTAAAACATTAACTAAGATGGGTAAATCATCATGAATTATGAGTTATTACGCATGATCATGATGTTTTCTTTGTTCACAGTTATGCCACTGTTTATCAGTGTTTCTAAGGACCAGTCACCACTTTAGTTGAGGGGCCACACACATGAAGTCATTGATAGATAATGCTTAGTTAATGATGACTACTGTATTTGAATGTCAACAGTTCATGTCTTCTTCAAAGCCTGCAGGTAGTTGGACAGACCCCAAAATAGACCAATCACAGCTCAGAGCACACAAATTCTGTTGACATTCAAATACAGTAGTCATCATTAACTAAGCATCATCTATCAATGACTTCATGTGTGTGGCCCCTCAACTAAAGTGGTGACTGGTCCTTAGAAACTCTGATGAACAATGTGCTAATGGTCACATAACTGTGAACAAAGAAAAGCATCACGATCATGCGTAATAAATCATAATTCATGATGATGTACTTATCTTAGTTAATTTTCAGTTAACTTAGTGTTGTTCACTCATGAAGTCATGCATGAAAAACGTTGAACTTCTGCTATTTCCTGATGATTCATGAGATATTAATGCATGAATTTATACATGAATTCATGATAATTAATGTATCCATACTGTAAAGTATTACCTCATTTTCTTTATTAGTGTGTAAACAGTTTAAACATACCTTTATATAAAGTCCCTGAGGCGTCTTTAGGATACTGCATGTTGAACACAGTAAGCAGCGAAGGTTTCAGCCACTCCATTCAAAAGACTGTTTTGGGCCCCATCACAACTGTTCCTTCTATGAACACTTGTTGCGATTATTGTCTCTCCTGAAATGCATTAACACAATATGATAATAAAAGGTGAGTAAATCATGGGGTAATTTTCATTTAAAAGTGAACTACTCTATAAAATAAGGGAAGAATATACCTTGCACAATTAAGCAAGGTGTGCTGGATAGGTCTCTCTCTCTCTGGATATCAGCAGCTGTGGCAGAGGGCTAGGCTAGGGAATAAAAAACAAACATTACCAAATGTATTACCAATTACACAAATACCAAATTAAAAATCGATTATTATTTTAGTCCATATAGTCTGCCAGGCAGCCACATGTAATTTGAGACAAACAAAATGGTTAACTTAATTTTAATACTACTGATAATTTGCTGCCTTTTCTGAAGACAAAGAGAGCATTGAAAGCTTTTCAACAGAACCCAGGCTCCGGAAAAAAAAATATTTTATGACGATGCTGGTTGGATTTAGTTGCGCACGCGCAGTTTATTTTAGATACAGACAGTTACAGAGATGGTCCTCAATGCAGAACATGAAATCCACGGGGAGGAGTCGGATCCAGATCCAACTCCTCCCACCTTACATACCTAAACCTACCAATCTCCACCCCCTGATCCCTAAACCCACCCCTAAACCTACCAATCTCCACCCCTTATACAAGATCCAACTCCTCCCCCCGGATCTTGTGTACTGCATTGAGGTGCTACTGGAGTTACATGACTGCTCTTCCAACCTGGTTTGCCAAGCACAAAGTAATGTTATAACATATGAGCATACCAGATGCTATATTCAGCTTATCTCACAGTTATAGCTGACTCGCATAATTAAAGATACCAGCATTGTCGTTTAATTAAAGCCCATATTTCAAGTAAAATTTGCTTGTGTTTATTCAGTGACCGTAAAATCTACAAACTTCGTTTATGCTAGTGTGCAAACCACGGCTTCAAGACCCCCGATTACAAGACAGCAAAGCAGAAGTCCTAATAATGTTACGACAGCCTGTCCAGTAGCATGTGTAATCAATGCAATAATAACCTGAGCTAACTGATCGGGCTAACGTTAATGCTTATTTTTAACAGTCTGGGCTAACATTATTTGAGCTATCGTCATTGTGGTGGTTTTCCATTAACGTTAGGCTACGTTACAAGCTCAGCTCTACTCGATTCTACTCACCATGTTTGTTTTTCCATTGAAAATAGTGCCGTGTATCTGCATGTGGTAACGTTACCATTTTCTTTATGGATTGAGTAACTTAAAGAAGACGCCGCTTCACCGCGGTCAGTTCAGGTTTATAACGTCGTTACCCGGGAGTGAGCGGGGCGAGTTGAGCTAACGTTATATCTAACATTACTCTAGCTAATGTTACTGAAATATACCAAGCGAAAAATTGTGAATATCTCGTACCTTGTAGCTGCATGTGGTAACTTTTTTCCGTATGGGTTGAGTAAGAAGACGCCACTTCACCGCGGTCAGTTCATGGTGTTGTTTTACCGGGAGTGAGCGAGTCGAGTCGGGGCGAACGTCACAGAAGCTAATGTCACTGAAATATACCAAACGAAACAATCACCACTCATATGACCGGTATTAATATATCCATAGACTTATAAAAATAGATTTCATGTTAACGTTTCATACCTGAGATGTGTTCCTTCCAAAAGCTGCTTCTTCCAAAAGTGTTTGATTCTGGTGCCGTTGGCCGCCGCGGTACCGCGCAATTTCAAAATTCAAATCGCAGCAATCCCACAATGCTATGCGGTGGCTGTAAAATAATGCTTCTACAGTGTAGTTACAACAAAATTACAGGACTGTCCATAAATTTCCCGTCATGCATTTGTATTTACAATAAAAACATGAATACAATATGTTGTTGTAAATTTTATTGTAAAAATTACATCAATTGCTAACAGTGTAGCTATGGAAAGCCCCACCATAAAAGTTGAAACCCCCACATGGACAAAAAATGCTGTTTGAATCTTTTTCGTATAAATGAGATTTAAGACGACCAAGTACAGTTTTTGAACAGACATTGTTTAATAACAATTATACTTTAGGTCACCGTTAAGCAAAAAATAATAATTTATATCATACATAAGTACAGATAAATAGAAGATGAGTATGTATTCAAACTTTAAAGATTTAATTTAATCAATCTTTTAAAATATCTAATGCAAACTTTTTAAGGTTATGCTTTTAGATGAGAGAGAGAATATATTTTATATACTTATAAAGAACAGAATGTTTTTTAACTTTAGTTAGTGTGAGATACACTTCACAGTGTCACTGTTACCTCTGGAAATGAAAGGAGGGGATGTCAGAATGCAGCATAGACACGAGCGAGGGCCTCTGTTTGAGAGACTTTTTTATAAATTTTTTATACATTACATTTTATAAAGATATCATTTAAACTTTGAAATAAATTTAGCCCTAACACAATGTCTCATTCTGATCGCTGAATAAACCCTAGGAGTCAGAGACGCTGGTGTGAGAGAGAACCACTCTGTGATTTATGGCTCTCAACAGCTTCTTGAACACATAAGTTCAAGAATCGTAACTCTCTAAACATGCGAGATGAATTTTATTCTTTTTACAAGCATTTCACTAGATTTCTAGCAAGGTATTTATTTTATATTATTTTTGTGAAATTTAAAACATTATTATCACTTTCACCGTGCTCAGGAATGCGGAGGAGCAGAGTCAGGAAAAAACAGTCTTTTCTATTACAACTGCAATCTCATTCATAGAATGTATGGACATCTATATGTTATGAAACAAATATTTTTTTAAAAAGATATCATTTAAACTTTGAAATTAATTTACCCCCAACACAGCATTCACAATGTCTCATCCCATCACTGAATACATCCCTCTGAGTCAGAGACGCTGGTGTGAGAGAGAGAACCACTCTGTGATTTATGTCTTTAAGAGCTTCTTGAACTTGTAAGTTCAAGAGTTGTAACTCTAAACATGTCAGATGAATTTTATTTATTCATCTAAAATAATTGGTTTCAGTATGTTTTTATAACCATTTTATTTATACACTTTTGAGGAACAGTATGTTTTTCAACTTTTGTTAGTGTGATATTAGGAAACCCCTTCCTCACTTTCACCGTGCTCTAATATGGGAAGGAGAGGGGTCAGAGCTCACATGTGAAGGGGCGCGCACAGACACACACACACACACACACACACACACACATGCACACATGCACACACAGAAACGCGCACGGCTCCTTTAATTTTTGACACACATACATTAGACGCGCTATGTTTTGAGAGTGTGAGGTCATTCAGGAATGACTAGATGAATTCAGTTGTGTAAAACAATTTTGAACCCATTCATACATTGCATTTTTGTGGACATCAATGGTAGGATATAATTTAACTCTCTCTAACATGTAAGATGATTTTTATTTTTAGTAAGATATATTGTATAAGCATTTCATTATATACTTTTAAAGGATAGAATGTTTTTCAACCTTAGTTTAATTGTTTTAGATTATATAAATGATAGAATATAAAGGATAGAATGTTTTATGTAATTTTTATCTAAAACTAAAACAATTGGTTTTAGTAAGCTTTTTAAATGCTTTTAAAGGTATGTTTTTCAACTTTAGTTTAATTTGCAAGATTTCATTTAAACACTTTTAAAGGATAGAATCTTTTTTCAACTTTAATTATTTTAGTAAGATATTATTGTATATTATTAACATTTATATACTTTTAAAAAGAACAGAATGTTTTACATATGAATGTGAAATAACTGAATGTGACATATATGAAATAACTGACCCCATTTATATATACTGTTCAGGAATGTGAAGGCAGGAGGGACCTGCGACTCCGTTTCATACATTGCATTTTTATGGACATCCGTCACGGTATACTTTACCTCTAACATGTAAGATGATTTTTATTTTTAGCAAGCTTTTTATTTTGTATTCTTTTATTCATCTAAAACTAAAATAATTGGATCAATAAGATATTTATATTATACTTTTAAAGGCATGTTTTCAACTTGTTAGTCTGATATAGACTTCACCGTGTTTCAGATGTCAGAGCTCACAGGAATAGGGGCGCGCGCATAGACACACACACACACACACACACACACACACACACACACACACACACACGTGTGTTTTACTTTTTGACACACATACATTAGAAGCGCGCTCCTTATGTTTTGAGAGTGTGAGGTCATTCAGGAATGACTATGTGAATTCAGTTGTGTAAAACAATTTTGAATCCATTCATACATTGCATTTTTTTGTGGACATCAATGGTATACTTCAACTTTCTAAAATAAGGTAAGATGATTTTATTCATCTAAAACTATTGGTTTTAGTAAGCTTTTATATTATAGACTTAAAAACAACTTCAGCACAATGATTATTATATATGAATGTGTATTCATATACATATGAATGTGAAATAACTAAATGTTTTTTCAACCTTAAATTGATTTAGATTATACACTTTTAAAGAGCACATTGTTTATGTATTTTTTATCTAAAATAATTGGTTTTAGTAGCTTTTTATTTTATATACTTTTATTCATCTAAAATAATTGGTTTTAGTAAGCTTTTCAAGGTATGTTTTTCAACTTTAGGTTAATTATTTTTGTGGACATCAATGGTATGGACATACTTTTCAACTCTCTAAAATAATTGGTTTCAATGTATGTTTTATTTTAAAGGATGAGATTATTTTGTGTGACATACGCTTCTCACTTTCACTGCGGTGGGGGCGCAGGCACAATCACCACGCACACATATAACTGGGACAAAGTTCAAACAAAAACATCTGTTCTGTTAATATAGGACAAAACTATCCGTCAAAATTATGATTTAGTCCTACATAGGTCATAGTTCAAAACTAACTGTCATACAACATGATCGATAGGCTAGCAGGGTCAATAGGTTAATCCCATGACCGCATTCCGAAAGTTCAACCCATCAATCATAAAAGGTCACCGGAAGTTCAACCTGCCAAAAGGTCAAAGGTCAAAGTCGTAAATCATTTTGACACAAGGTGCCCTATAAGAACTACTCATGCTTATGTGTTAACCACCCTCGTGCAGATATAGTATGTGAATGACTATTCTTATAAGTGCATTACAAAATCATGCAAAAATGCAAATATATTTAGATAATTCTAACTCTTTTCCTTACAAATATAATATATTTGTTTTCCAACCCAGTATGCCTGGAATGGCCTCATGCAATACAGTGTTGCCTTGAGGTAACGCACAGTTTTTTGTTATTTCTTCTAAAACATGCGATGATAATGTTAAGATCTTGAAAATACTTTTCTACTAACCAGTGAAGGTGACTCATATTTTTTGTGTAACCGGTCACAATAGTGACGTAAAAAAATGTTTCATTTCTAAGGCTATAAAAATGTTACTAAATGATCTATCAATGCATTTCCAGCAGATATTGAAATAATAAAGGGTCTCAATGAAATACGTGCAGTGTCGCATGTTTACTGTAAATTGTCACATGACCAGAGCTGTTTACTTCTTGTTTGCGCCAAGAGAAGAGGAGGCCAGCAAGAAAGCTCCCAAAGAAAAGGGTGGTAAAGTATGTTAACATAAAGATAGGACATAGATTTTTGGTACATATCATGTTTAAGGTGTCTAGTATTGATATATGCATTTGCAATTACTCAACTTTGTTTAATGTGGTCATAGAACTCACAAACATGTCAAAGGCAACAATAGTGACCGGTGGGATAACCCATTGTATCTACATACTAATTGTTGGAGCTATTTCCTTGTTTTGTAATTAATTTAATAATTAATTTACTTTATTTTGTTTTTCCTTAAATAATTTGTATGATTATTTTATTGATGTAGACACAGAATGTTAATGTTATTATTTTAGTTAATTTGAGTATCTTTTTGGGGACTTTTATTTTGATTGTACTGAGCACCTGTGGGAAGGTATATATTGGTGATTACACTTAGCACAGGCAGGCACTGGGAAAGGTATTTGTTTTTTTACCAGGGAAAGAGAGGCTGCAGACACCATTTGTTTGTATGCTTGCTGAAATGGAAATAAACCACATCAACGATATGCTTGCCTGGACATTGGACTTATTGAGCCCTGCGTAAAATGTAATCTTTAAGTGCCTCAGTGTGCCGTTTGATTTTGAGTTTGTTTATTTTTCTTTTTGATTTCTTTTTTGATTTAAGTTGAAGACAAATCGCCACGACAAAAGTAAAAAACCCACCTTAATGTGGACATTCATGTCGATGGACTTCGTGGAAGTTTGGATTACTTGCATGAAAGAAGATGGTGGATTATGCTGTTGAAAATCACGTCGTCGTCTGAAAGACGGTGGCCTACGGACATCACAGGAAACTGTTCAACAGTCGGTATGTGAAAAAATGTTTACTTTGAAGCTGTATTGGAAGATGGCTTAGCTATTGGAGCGCTGGATTCATTTTTTCGCGGCACGAGGTTGAAAATTGGAAGTCTTGGTTACGTAATACCTCAACAGAGACATTCACGTCATTCATTAATAGGAAAGCTAACGCTGTGTACTTGAAGCGACCTAATGCAACAAATGATGTTTCTTTGTGTTACGGCAAACAAATTGGGTGAAAATTGAGCAGGACTTAAAGGGATTTGAGAACAAAGAAACAATGTCGCAACAGTCTTGCACATCAAGAGCCAAGAGTGACGTTCCGTCAACACACTCTGTAAAACGAAGCGTCAAGTTCACCGAAAAAGGGTTGGCATTTTATGTAAAAACGTGCCAAGAAAAGAGGGCTTTGAAATACAAGCAAGCTAAGAAGTACATGGAACAAATTCGTGTCTTGATGGAATCCACTGACAATATTAACTCTGTGCAATCTCAGTTGGGAAAATGTATTAAGTGTTATGAGGAAGCTAATGACATGCATGAATCCTTCTTAAATTTGAATTTGCCAGAGAGTGAAGTTCAAAGGCAAAATGAGTATTTTCATACAAAAATGACCATGTTCCGTGATTTCACTGAGGAAGTAAAGGGCTGGTTGTCTGAAGCTGCTCACCCATATGTACAATCAGTTGGTATTAATGCCGATCATCCTGATAACCAAAGTCTAATTTCTGATGGGATTAAACCTGAAGACAGTGCATCTAACATCTCATTTGTAAAGGAGAATAATTCCAGATTACACTCTCAAGTATCAAGAGTATCCTCAACTTCCTCTGCAAGGATAAAAGCAGAAGCCGATAAGGCAGCACTTATGGAACGCATGACTGCATTAAAAAGGAAACACTTGTTAGAAGCCAAAGAAGAGGAATTAAGGAAGGAAAAGGAGCAATTGGCTCTGGAAGCGGACCTTGCTGCAGCCAATGCTAAACTTCGTGTGCTGGAAATGAATTCAAAATGTGGTTCTAAAGGATCTGATGGAATGAATTCCTATTATGAAAGGAACAAGCAAAGGACAGACCGCATGAATCCGCACGCTGACCATTTCATTCCAAAACACAGTGGCATTCACAATGAATTTCATCCTGAGTCACAGGCTCAGATTGTCAGGCCTAAAAGGGTGGAAATGAAACAACCAGACACCAGACTTGCAGCAAGTGACACCCAAACACAAAGGACACAAATGGTTTATGATGCTCCACAAATAGGACGGCAATCCTATCTTAACTCAGCGCACAATGATAATACCCAGAATGATATTGTGAGCATTATGCAACGACAGAATGATATTACCACACTGTTGGTTCAGCAAAATTTAGCATCTGCTCTGCCAATGAGAAGTATTCCCGTGTTTGACGGTGACCCTCTTCAGTTTCGAACCTTTATTACACTGTAAAAAAAAAACCTGTAAAAAAACGGTATTATTCCGGCAGCTGGGGCGCCAGAAAATTACCGTAAAATAACGGAAAAAAACAATCTCGTTAAAATACAGTAATTTTCCATAATTAAATAACAGATTATATCTTTAATATTACATTAAATCTTATGTAATTATTGGGATTTTTAATGTTTTAAAAAGTCATATACACCTTTAAAACAATTAAATACTGTAAATTTAAGGTTTTATAAAATTATTTTATATAATAATGCTGTCTATCTACAATAATTTTCTTTTAATATAGTTTTTATGTGTAAAATAACAATGAAAATATGTATAAAAATGCACACAAGTACATAAATTCAAATACAAATGTTTGTAAATTTACAGTTTTAATTTTTATTTGTACAGATCCAATTTCACAACATCTCTAATTAAGTTCTAAATAATAGCAAATGTACAGTCAATTTCTTTTAAATTAACTAAATGTATGAGTACAAATTACCTGCATATTTACAGTATTAGTAATTGAACAAACACTAAACATCAAGATAAGTGATTGATTGGAAATAGAAGCTTAGTATATAATTTAGAACATGTAAAAATATCCACAATAAAAAGCAATTACCGTATTCCTTTACAGTATAACTTATTTTAACATTTACAATTACATTTTATCCAAAGTGACTAACCAATTAAGATAATAATTAAAGATAATAAAAAGCAACAAGTGCAGTGACAAGTCCCAGTTAGTCTAGTACAGTACACATAGAAAGGTGTTTTTTTTTTTTTTAACAAAGATTTAGTATTATTGGGTGAAGTGTTTATGAAAAAGATGGATCTTTAGCAGTTTCTTGAAAATGTGTTGCGTTGCGCCGGTCATTCCACCACCAGGAAACAGTCCAGGTAAATGTCAGTGAAAGTGGTTTTGTGTCTCTTTGGGATGATGGCACCACAAGGCGCCGTTCACTTTCAGAGCACATGCTTCTGGAGACACACAGATCTGAAGTAGTGAGTTTAGGCATAGGGCTACCTTTAAAGACAACTCTTGCTGCAGCATCTGGATCAGTTGCAGAGGTTTGACTGACACTGGAAGAGCTGCCAGGAGAGCATTACAATAGCCCAGTCTGGATAGAACAAGAGAGTTGTGTAGCTCCGATAGGAAGGGCCTGATCCTCCTAATGATAAGGCAAATCAGCAGGATCACAGCAAGTATGTTTTGGCTGAAAGCTGAACCATAAGCAGTTCTGTCTTGGCAAGGCTGATTTAAAGGTGAAGGTCATTCATCCAGCAAGAATTTTCCATCAGGTAGGCTGAGATGCGAGCAGCAACCGTCAGATCATCTAGCTGGATTAAAAGATATGTGTCATTAAGATAGTAGTGATAGGAAAAGTCATGTTTCTAAATGAAAGAGCCCCACTAAGCAAAGTGATGTCCGAAAGACGTCTTTTCAATGTCTTTGTTACAAAAATCAAAGGTTGAAATGCCGTCCACTGAGGAGCCAGAATGAAAGTTATGACGTCTTTTTTTGACGTGTTCTGCACGTCCGATATAGACGTTCATCGAACCTTCGTACAAGGTTAAAACTAGTTAAAATGTGGCCATTGTGGACATATTTCAACATCATTTATGGTCTCATTTAGACATAATTACTTTGATTATTGCTGTCAGATGATCTTAGTGAGAATGAACAGAGGTTTAGATGTTGATATTCGTTTAATTTGAAGTGTCACCATTGTGGCGATCCGTGTTTGCTTTAGTTGGGCTCTTGGTCCCCGTTCCTTTTATTTTAACTTTTCTTTGGCTGCTGTAACAGTGTGTTTGTGTAACACAATTGTTGTGGCAGAGAAAGCCTAGAAAAAGTATGAGGTGTTATCAGTTCAATGTTGATGATGACATATTATCACAAAAATGGGCCTTTAATATTGTGTTTAAAGTTTTGTGTTTATATTTGCCATTAATAACCAACAACCTTTTGGAACTGCATTATTGGTGCCAAAAACATTAAAATGATCACTTATTTGAAGGTGTATAAAAACCATGTGCACATGATGTTTTGAGCAAGAGTATCATACAGTCACACACAGACATCAAGTTTGTGCATATGATTTCCAACAATGGTGACAATTTAAAAAAAAAGCTTCATGCTGCAATGCATGATGGGTAGCTTTCATAGTACAAAACTCATCCTTAATTCCCAAGCTTTTTTTGGTTGTCACCGTTGTTGTGATTCATATCCAAAATCTTGATGTCTGTGTGTGACTGTATGATACTCTTGCTCAAAACATAATATGCACATGCTTTTTATACACCTTCAAATAAATACACCTTCACCAATAATGCAGTTCCAAAAGGTTGGTGGTTATTAACGGCAAATATAAACACAAAACTTTAAACACAATATTAAAGGCCCATTTTTGTGATAATTATGTCATCATCAACATTGAACTGATAACACCTCATACTTTTTCTAGGCTTTCTCTGCCACAACAATTGTGTTACACAAACACACTGTTACAGCAGCCAAAGAAAAGCTCAAATAAAAGGAACGGGGACCAAGAGCCCAACTAAAGCAAACACGGATCGCCACAATGGTGACACTTCAAATTAAACGAATATCAACATCTAAACCTCTGTTAAGTCTCACTAAGATCATCTGACAGCAATAGTCAAAGTAATTATGTCTAAATGAGACCATAAATGATGTTGAAATATGTCCACAATGGCCACATCTGAACTAGTTTTAACCTTGTACGAAGGTTCGATGAACGTCTATATCGGACGTGCAGAACACATCAAAAAAAGACGTCATAACTTTCATTCTGGCTCCTCAGTGGACGGCATTTCAACGTCTGATTTTTGTAACAAAGACATTGAAAAGAAGTCTTTCAGACATCATTTTGCTTAGTGGGTAGTTAAAAAAAATGAAAAAAAGAAAGAAAGATGGGTGGAATCTAACACAATAGTAATCTTGCTGTAGCAAATCCAAACCTTGTGCATACTTTTAGTGCAATCATTTGGAATCAGAAGACTGTTATGAACATATGGAATCAGAACCGTTATGATTTTTATGTTTTAGTGAATTCTTCCCATACCTTGTTTGCCATGATCATCTGCTTTCCACGTGACCTGAAATCACACACACACACACACACACACACACACAAGTTATTTTAAAACTCAGTATTAGATTTACACATGTCAGAATATGTTCCATTGGGACAATGCAAAAACTCAAATGACTATGATCTTGAAGCTGAGCTGGAAAGGCTAACAGTAATATTTTGAGCTGCCATGTGATTTTAGCTAAGTTACATTTATAGAAAGTAAAGTTAAATGAATATGATTTACTGTGACCTAGCTGCACACCTAGGTCCTAGGGGTTCATCATGTTGTATTCATATTCTAGTCTTCCTGTTCTAGGCTTTCCTGTATCATTAACAAGTACGTTAAGTTACAGTATTTCGATTTCTTAACGGTCTTAATAAAGTTAGTCATGTTAACTATTACGAAATAAACAAAAGAAACACGGTAGGCCTATTTTTAGTAAAACTGTGGCTATTAACGTTACAATGGTAAAAAATCAGCTAAAAACGTGTTTACTACAATTTTATTATAATAAAATAAAGTATGTTTTTTAAGAGAAAAGTTTTCAGCTTCCAGACAGTGTTTCAAAATATCCCGCCATTTATTGGTTTAATGTTACTGACTATCATAACGAAGATTTTATACACAATTATGGACTTTAATATGAATAACAAGTCTACAAAAGATTGTTTTAGGTCTTTAAGTTAACAAGTAGAGATGTGGGTTGGGTTCAACTGATCTTTCTTAACACAGATCGATAATTAAAAACGCATGCTGCATTTTCAGTGTTTTGCCCTGACCCAGTTATAACTGAACATCATTTAAGAATGCTAACGTTAGCATGGAAACTGTCTAACCACTTAACACAAATGTAATATAAAATATCGTACACACATGTAGTATGAGACTCTTACCTCAGCCGTTGATCGGTCGGGATGAGGTCCGCTGTGACGACGAACCAGGCTCACTGAAAAAGGGCGCGTTATTTCTGGACTGACACCCAGACTACAAACAACTAATATGTGTTCAGCGCTCCTGCTCACGGCTGGCTGCTTCTGTCGAATACGATTATAGCTTTGAACCACTGTGATCACAATCCACGACTACTTCACGAGCGTAGACTGAAACTTCAAATCTCCCGCTTGCCCTTGACACAGATCGACGACAGAGACAGACCTGTAGCTAACTGTTGTGGGCGGGACTAGCAGCAGCGGATAATTTGAATCTGCGCGCGCGCGCGCGGGCACACACACACACACACACACACACACACATACAAACGCACACAAAGCCACGCAGATTTGGAAAAACGATTCATAAAAGACATAAAATATAGGCCTAAATGAAATTTACGGGCAAATACAAATGATGATCAAAATGAACATCTATTTGCAAGACAAAATTAAAAGACTATAAATAATTAAATAGGCTTGCCTAATGTGTGTACAAATCTTAAAACTCACTTTAACCCCCACATGCTTAATAATCTTTAAGGAAAACATGTTAAGTGACTGCTGATTTCTGCAGTTATACCTTATTTTCTTTGTTTTCTAATTCCACAGAAATAATCTGTAAAATATTACTTAATTTTTTATGTAAAATTACACATAACCATATAAAATTACAGAGAATTTCCTTTAAAAAACGTAAAATTAATGTAAAACCAAAATAAAAGCAATTACCTGTAAATTTAATAGTGGACCTTTAAATTACAACAAATATCTGTAAAATAACAGGTATTCACTGTATAATGACAAAACGGCAAAATTCTGTAAAAAAATACAGACCGTTTCCTGTAAATTTACAGTTTTTTTTTACAGTGTAGAGCTTTTGAAAACTGTGTTGAAGAAAAGACTAATAATATGAGTGATTGCTTGAACTTTTTGGAGCAGTACACCAGGGGTCAGCCAAGAGACCTGGTGAAAAGTTGTCAACACTTGTCTCCTCAGCAGGGATATCAAAGAGCTAAATCCCTTCTTGCAGAACATTTTGGCAATGAGCACAAGATCGCCTCTGCTTATATGGACAAAATTCTTACATGGCCTCTCATTAAGCCAGAAGATGTGAAAGCACTACAATCATTTTCTCTGTTTCTTCGAGGTTGTTCCAATTTAACACAGCAAGTCATGTATATGAGGGAGTTGGACATGCCATCCAACCTCAGAAGCATTGTGATGAAATTGCCTTATAAGCTAAGGGAAAAATGGAGAAATGTCGCATGTGATCTGCAGGAGCAAAGTGGAAACACGGTTGTATTTACTGACCTTGTGACATTTGTTGAAAAACAAGTAAGAATTGTCTCTGACCCTTTATTTGGTAATATACAGGATTGTCAACCTACCAGCTATACTAAAACCTCCAATGCTGGTCATGCAAAGCAGAGAAAAACTGGAGGCACTTTTGCAACCAGTGTCAGTTCAGTAAAAGGAGATAAGATCTACATTGATGATAAGATCAAGTCCTCCCCTGCCCAAGGTAATATTAAATGCTGTTTATTCTGCCAAAAGAACAATCACGCTCTGGATAAATGCTCATGGTTTAAGTTGAAGATGCACCGGGACAAGATAAGTTTCATAAAGGAAAATGGGATTTGTTTTGGCTGCTTAAAAATTGGTCACACTAGCAAAGACTGTAGGAGTCGTTTAGATTGTAGTGTGTGTCACCTGAAGCACCCATCAGTCCTTCACATTGAGGGAAAGGGTACATCATTCAAAGAAGCACAGGGGTCTGTGAGCCTTCCACTAAGTGTGTCAACTGGACAACAGACATGTGGTCATATAGGGGCCGGTGAAGAGGATGATGCTGTCTTCTCAATTGTCGCAGTTCAAGTTAAAAGCCAGATGAGTAATACAGTTGTGCAGACCTACGCATTTCTGGATCCTGGGAGTTCAGGTACTTTCTGCACTGTTGATTTGGTAAGGAGACTAGGTCTAAGAGGAAAGCCAGCAAACATTTTATTAAGGACAATGGGTCAGAAGAAAATCGTGAGTACTAATGTTTTGTCTGGTTTGGAAGTGTCTGGCATGGATACTAATGATTTTATTGAGTTGCCTAAAGTTTTAACTCAAAAGAGTATGCCAGTGTCAAAGTTGAACATTCCACGACAGGAGGATGTGGCTAAATGGTCTTACTTGGGGAACATAAACCTTCATGACGTGGATTCAAATGTTGATTTGCTCATTGGAACCGATGCAGCAAAAGTAATGGAACCTTGGGAGGTAATCAACAGTCAAGGTGAAGGACCATATGCAGTTCGAACAAGAGTTGGCTGGGTAATTAATGGACCACTTCGAGGTGGAGGCAACAATAGAGTAAAGACTGGCTGCTCTGTTGTTACAACCAATCGCATTTCGGTGGAATATCTGGAGGAAATGCTCATTAAACAATATAACCATGATTTTAATGAAAGAACATCAGAGGAGCGATTGGAGATGTCAAGAGAGGACGTTAAATTCATGAAGATTGTGAGTAGTACAGCAGAATTGAAAAATGGACATTATTGCATTGACTTACCTTTTAGAGAAAAAGATCCTGTCTTACCAAATAATCGCTGTGTTGCTGAACAGCGCCTCCAAGGTTTGAAGAGGAAATTTGGGAGGAATGATAAGTTTAAGGAGGAGTACACCTCATTTATCGGTGATATGTTGGTTCAGGGCTATGCTGAAGTGGTACCAGTTGACCAACTGGATCAAGTGGATGGAAAAGTCTGGTACATCCCCCATCACGGAGTACATCACCCCAGTAAAGGAAAGCTGAGGGTTGTGTTTGACTGTGGAGCTACATACAAAGGAACATCACTAAACTGTCAGCTCTTGCAGGGTCCAGATCTCACCAACTCTCTTATTGGGGTCCTCATTCGATTCAGGAAAGAACATATCGCTGTTATGTCTGACATCCATGCCATGTTTTATCAAGTACAGGTGCCTGATAAACATGTGAACTTTCTTCGCTTTCTTTGGTGGCCTAATGGCGATACTGATCAAGAACCAGTGGAACATCGAATGAAGGTACACTTGTTTGGAGCTGTATCGTCCCCGAGCTGTGCGAATTATGCCTTGAGAAGAACTGCAGAGGACAATGCGTTGGATTTTCCAGATGAAGTGATCAGTACCGTTCGTCATAACTTTTATGTGGATGACTGCCTGAAGTCCATAGCTTCAGAAAGAGATGCAATTCAAATTGCAAAGGACTTGACTGTGCTCTGTGACAAAGGCGGATTTAGTCTTAGAAAATGGGTGACAAATAGCCGCTCTGTGTTGACGTCAATCCCAAGTAACATCAGAGCAACAGAGACGAAGGAACTGGATTTAGACACGGACCAGCTTCCAATTGAAAGAGCGCTGGGTCTGCAATGGTGTGTTGGGTCTGACAAGTTTAGGTTTAAGACTTCGGTACAGGAACGGCCACATACCAGGAGAGGTATCTTGTCGGTGGTCAGCTCACTGTACGATCCATTAGGTTTTTTGGGTCCTTTTATCATGTCAGCTAAGTTAATGTTACAGGAGCTCTGTAGAAGAAACATGAAGTGGGATGAACAAATACCCCCTACCTTCTCTAAACAATGGTCTGACTGGCTAACAGATCTCAAAAAAATGATTGGATTCCAGGTGGATCGCTGCATTAAACCTTCTGATTTTGGAACATCTGTAACAGCACAAATTCATAACTTTTCAGATGCCAGTCAAGTTGGATATGGTACGGTGTCTTACCTGAGACTGAAAGATGATAACAAAGTACATGTTTCATTTCTTGTGGGAAAAACTAGAGTTACGCCCCTGAAGCAAGTCACCATTCCTCGTCTGGAACTCGCAGCAGCAGTTCTGGCTGTCCGAATGGACAGAATGCTTCAGAGAGAGTTACAGTGGCCGCTGAAGAGGTCAGTGTTTTGGACAGATAGCACAACCGTCCTCAAGTATATTTGCAATGAAACTAGGCGTTTCCATACCTTTGTTGCAAACAGGGTTTCGGTTATAAGAGAAGCCACAGATGTTGACCAGTGGAAGTATGTGGGCTCCAAGATCAATCCTGCCGATGAAGCATCTCGGGGACTGAGAGCAGAGGAATTTCTCACATGCCAGAAATGGATTAAAGGTCCAGAGTTCCTCTCTTTGTCAGAGGAGGAGTGGCCAATCACTGACGTGGATATATCTGTGATTCCATCTGAGGACCCAGAGGTCAAAAGAGAAGTAGCTGTGAATGCTATTGTCAAGCACCCAGAAGATCCTACAGACTATTTCATTAATTATTTCTCATCTTGGAGGAAGCTTAAAACATCTGTTGCTTGGTTTCTTCAGCTTAAAAGAGTTCTTTTGCTCCTGCACCAAAAGAGACAAGAGTTTAAATCTACTGAAAGTGACAGAGACCTAGAAGTCAAAGGTTTTGTTGAACAGAAACTTCAGGACTTCAAAGCTACTCTTGGAGGGAAATCCTTAAGTCCAGAAAGTTACGACGAAGCAGAAAAGGCAATACTTCGTTTTGTTCAAAACCAAAGGTTTAAAAGAGAAATTGCCACCCTGAAGAACGGCTTGGTTAATGTCCCCAAGGACAGTTCATTGTACAAGTTGGATCCTATATTGGAAGATGACATTCTCAGAGTCGGGGGTCGCTTACACAAGTCTGCGTTGCCATCAGAGATTAAACATCCTGTTATCCTTTCCAAAGATTTGCATGTTTCCCAGCTGATTTTACGTCACCTTCATCAACAACTAGGACACGCTGGTAGAAACCACATGTTGAATAAGCTCCGGCAGAGATATTGGATAATCAATGCCAACTCTGCTGCAAGAAAAATAATCGCAGAATGTACAACATGTAGACGTTACAGGGGAAAACTTGGAGAGCAGAAGATGGCAGACTTACCTGAAGAGAGGGTTATGCCAGACAAGGCTCCGTTTACGGATGTGGGAGTTGATTATTTCGGCCCCATAGAAGTTAAAAGAGGAAGAAGCTTTCTAAAAAGGTATGGAGTGCTTTTTACATGTTTGACCAGCCGAGCAATACACCTGGAAGTGGCATACTCTTTGGATACGGATTCCTGCATTAATGCTTTGTGGAGATTCATTTGTAGAAGAGGTCCGGTGTCCAGCCTAAGGTCAGATAATGGCACGAATTTCATTGGAGCAAACAAAGAGTTAAAGCAAAGTCTTGCCGCTTTGAACAATGCAAAAATCCAAGGTGCTTTGGTTCAAGATGGGATTAAATGGAGCTTTAATACACCTACAGCCTCACATCAAGGTGGTGTTTGGGAGCGTCTGATCCGCTCAGTAAGAAGCATACTCACCTCGGTTCTCGGGCAGCAGGTTTTGGATGATGAAGGCCTGCAGACGCTTTTTTGTGAGGTAGAGGCAATACTAAACGACAGACCCATTACAAAGGTCTCCGATGACCCTAATGACCTTGAGGCCCTCACACCAAACCATATTCTTTTGCTAAAAGGAAAACCCATCTTTCCTCCAGGACTCTTTGCACAGAGTGACATGTATATCCGGAGAAGATGGAAGCAAGTACAGTACATTGCCCAACTTTTTTGGAAAAGATGGACGTTTGAATACTTACTTCTAATGCAGGAAAGACAAAAATGGGCTATACCAAGAAGAAGTTTCTCTCCTGGGGATATCGTCATCATTGCTGTTGCCACAGCACCGAGAGGATCTTGGATGATGGGCCGAGTTCTGAGTACTAAATCAGACTCCAAAGGATTGGTTCGCTCTGTGCTCCTCCAAACTAAGACCAGTGTCTTGGAGAGACCTATAACGAAGATCTGTCTGCTTCTGGAGGCCACAGTGTAGCATCATGGACATATATTCTTTCTTTTCCTTCTCTTCTATTTTTCTTCTGTTTGTTTCTTTTTCAGACAGCCACGGGAAGAAGATCAGAAGAATTTACGTATTATAGTTAGAGAATAGCTCCGTTACAGGAAGAAAAGTAATTGTGGGTTTACACATTTCACAATTAGGGGCCGGAATGTTGGAGCTATTTCCTTGTTTTGTAATTAATTTAATAATTAATTTACTTTATTTTGTTTTTCCTTAAATAATTTGTATGATTATTTTATTGATGTAGACACAGAATGTTAATGTTATTATTTTAGTTAATTTGAGTATCTTTTTGGGGACTTTTATTTTGATTGTACTGAGCACCTGTGGGAAGGTATATATTGGTGATTACACTTAGCACAGGCAGGCACTGGGAAAGGTATTTGGTTTTTTACCAGGGAAAGAGAGGCTGCAGACACCATTTGTTTGTATGCTTGCTGAAATGGAAATAAACCACATCAACGATATGCTTGCCTGGACATTGGACTTATTGAGCCCTGCGTAAAATGTAATCTTTAAGTGCCTCAGTGTGCCGTTTGATTTTGAGTTTGTTTATTTTTCTTTTTGATTTCTTTTTTGATTTAAGTTGAAGACAAATCGCCACGACACTAATGCACACATAGGCTAACTGTTCTACCTTACTATCTACATAATTTTACACACACACACACACACACACACACACACACACACACACACACACACGGTCACGTCTCTTCTGATGTCTGATCTCTACACACACACACACACACACACACACTCTCACACACACACACACACACACACACACACACACACACACACACACACACACACTCACACACACATGGTCACGTCTCCTCTGATGTCTGATCCCCACACAGACACACACACACACACACACACACACACGGTCACGTCTCTTCTGATGTCTGATCTCCACACACACACACACACACACACACACACACTCACACGCACACAAACACACACACACACACACACACACTCACACATGGTCACGTCTCTTCTGATGTCTGATCTCCACACACACACAGACACACACAGAAACACACACACACACACACACACACACACACACACACACACACACACACACACACACACACTCACACACACACACACACACACACACTCACACACACTCACACACACACACACACACACACACACACACACACACACACACACACACACACACACACACACACACACACACACACACACACACACACACACACACACACACACACACTCACACATGGTCACGTCTCTGATGTCTGATCTCCCCACACACACACACACACACACACACACACACGGTCACGTCTCTGATGTCTGATCTCCCCACACACACACACACACACACACACACACACACACACACACACACACACACACACACACACACACACACACACACACACACTCACACACACACACACATACGGGTTTATGTGTATTACAAGGACACTTGAGCCCAAACAAGTTTTTTGCTGTATTAGGGGGACACCCCTTTCCACTTGCTCTACAGAGTTGTGGTGCACATCAAAAAAATTAGTTTGAGCCACACAACACAGATTTCACTTCAGAATTTGTTTACACTCAACACAAGTGAAAATGTAACAACCTGACAAAATACACAATTATGAGGACATATTATAATTACATGCAAGCCCCGCCCATGCCACAAACCGTTATTATAAGGACAGTAGCTATAACACACACACACATGCCATTATTGTGTATTAAAGGGACACACATGTATTAATAGGACATATCTAAACATACACAAAATAAAGGCATTGAGTATTAAAATGACATCACTGACAAGAACTAACTAGCACTATGAGCACCATTCTCTCTGGAACACTGGATATTGTTGCACCCATTAGATTAAAAAAGGTCAGAGAGAAAATTAAAGCACCATGGTACAACAATACTACGCGTGTTCTAAAGAGAGAAACCCGTAATTTAGAGCGTAAATGGAAACAAACTAACTTAGAGGTCTTTAGAATCGCGTGGAAAGACAGTATGTCACGTTATAAAAAGGCCCTAAAAGAGGCCAGGGTTGAGCACATCCGCAAACTAATAGAAAATAACCAAAATAATCCAAGGTTCTTATTTAACACCGTGGCTAGACTAACAAATAAACAAGCGTCACCTGAACAAAATATTCCGTTACAGTTTAGTAGTAATGATTTCATGAACTTCTTCACTGAGAAAATAGAAAACATCAGAACCACAATTGTAAACGTTCAATCTTCAATCGCGCCTTATAATTCAGCCTCAATTATCACCCCGCAAGAACAATTACAGTGCTTTACAACTATAGAACAAAAAGAGTTAAATAAACTTATCATTTCATCTAAAACAACATGTTTATTAGATCCTATACCAACTAAACTATTGAAATAAGTGTTACCTATAGTGGAAGAGCCTCTCCTCAATATTATTAACTCATCTTTAACTTTAGGTCATGTTCCAAGAACATTTAAACTGGCGCTCGTTAAAATCACAAATGATTTACTCTTAGCTTCTGACCAAGGCTGTATCTCAATACTAGTTTTACTTGATCTTAGTGCTGCGTTCGACACTATAGATCACACAATACTCTTAGATCGACTACAAAATTATACTGGTGTTCAAGGACAAGCATTAAGCTGGTTCAGATCATACCTATTTGACCGATACCATTTTGTCTATTTAAATGGAGAAAAATCGATCATAACTCCAGTAAACTATGGAGTGCCGCAGGGATCTGTGTTGGGCCCTCTGTTATTCTCAATATATATGATGCCACTTGGAAATATTATAAGGAAACATGGAATTAGTTTCCATTGTTATGCTGATGACACTCAAATATATATTTCATCACGGCCGGATGAAAACGCTAAATTATCCAAATTGACAGAGTGTGTTAAAGATATAAAAGATTGGATGATGCGTAATTTTCTTTTATTAAATCCAGACAAGACAGAGGTACTACTTATCGGTTCAAAAAACCACCTACAAAACCTCTCACACTACAACTTTAACATAGTAGGATGTCCTGTTACTTTATCCTCTACAGTAAAAGACCTGGGTGTTATATTAGACTGTAACCTGTCTTTTGAAAATCATATTTCATATGTTACAAAAACAGCCTTTTTCCACCTTAGAAACATTGCTAAGCTACGTAATATGCTATCAGTTTCTGATGCAGAAAAGTTAGTTCATGCATTCATGACATCGAGACTAGATTACTGTAATGCTTTATTAGCTGGTTGTCCTGCATCCTCAATAAACAAGCTACAGTTAGTCCAAAATGCCGCCGCTAGAGTTCTTACTAGATCAAGAAAATATGATCATACAACACCGATTTTATCATCACTACATTGGTTACCTATAAAGTCCCGTATTATTTACAAGGTATTGCTACTGACTTATAAAGCCCTAAACGGTTTAGCTCCAGTCTATTTAATGGATCTTGATCGCCCTATAATCCATCGCGCTCTTTAAGATCAATAAATTCAAAAAATTAAATTCAAGTTTTTCGGTTCCTTGCCACTTTTGCCTTTGGCTTGCTCAGTTGGGGATATTTTGGGGATATTTAATTTTATTTTATCAATCAATAAATTCCACTAGAAACAAACCTTGTTGTATTATTTTAATTTAATACTGTGAAGCTGCTTTGATACAATCTGTATTGTGAAAAGCGCTATATAAATATACTTGACTTGACTTGACTTGACCTGAGTACAAATGGCTTAGCACTTCAATATATTTGTGAACCCTTATGAGACTACTGTCTGTAACGATCACCAGCTAGAGCTGCCCTTGTGAGCCACCAGAGGGCAGTCCACATCAGACTATCATATTCACTCACTAACTACATTTCCCATAACTCACTGCCCGGACTCATCATCACTTATCACTGATCACATTCACCTGTACCTCATTCACTGATTGCATTCACCTGTCTCATCATCCTGTTAGTCTGTCTATATATTGTTCATTCATTCACTCACCGCGAAGTCTTGTTAAGTGTTACACTGCTATTCTGAGCGTTTCCCTGGTTGTCTTGTTTCTTGTTTTTGGATATCTTGCCCTGTTTCCTGGATTACTCTCTTGCCTCTGGTCCCTGCCTGTTTTGTTTGTTTCTTTGTTTTGGACTGCTTTCCTGTGTATGACCCTAGCCTGTATGTTGGATTACGCCTCTGGATTGCCCCACAAAATAAAGCTGCATTTGGATCTCCTACTTCGTGTCTCGGAGCAGTCGTAACACTGTCAGTCAAACCTTCTGGTCACAAAGTTCTGGTCTGTTAATAATGCCCTGAGCTCCTAAACTTTGAAAGCCACCACAGCCCAATTCAGAATTTAGACACACTTGATCAGTTTAAGTTTACAAACTCATCTCTTTAACTAAGCATACACATAATTCAATGCAAAAACAATTTAATGCTGCAATAATTAGCTCAATCAGAATCAAGAGTAATTGTTTTTCTGTTCATCTTTTACACTAAGTGTGAATGTGTGAGCTTTTTGTCTTCCAATATCCTTGGACAACCAAGCCATATATTTTTATATGCACCCCCAGGAACACCTTTAATGGAAAACTTAAAAACACAAACACAAATATGAAAATGTTGTGTATTATTAGGACAAAAGTGATCTATGAGGACAGACGGTTTAACACAAACACAAACGTGAAAATGTTGTGTATTATAAGGACAAAAGTGATTTATGGGGACAAACGATTTAACAAAGTAAAGGCAACATTCTCATGCTGAAACTGGTAACACAAGGCTTATCCAGGTACTGCGAGTCAATAGGCCATTTGTTATATATAATAATAATATATTATATATAACAAATAATTATATATGTGAGAACATAAAACAGTACAACAAGTATGGAAACAAGAAGCAAAGTTTAATGTGTGCTTTTTCAAATACAAAAATAAAGCACTTAGGTAAAGCACTTTACCATTTACCTTTGATAAACTTAATGAACAAAGCATATTATATCATATCACTAAACAATGTATAACCTTGCCCATACATATAAAACCAAAACAAATTAACAACGCCATCAAAACACTAAATGTTTTGTGTCTGTCTCTTTCTCTTGTGTTTTCCCAGTGTAATATGGTTTTTAAAGTGTCTCATTACTGCTGTCATTTCAGTTGGAGACCATTGCTGTTTTTGTTTCCTTCTGGCATCCTTCTTTTCAGCAGGTTTTTCAGGAAAGACTACAAAAGAGAAAAACAGATTCCTAGGATAAACACAATGATGACTAGATCTCATCTTCCTATTCTTCCAACCAGTATAATAATTATCTTTAGTCTAGCCCATAGATATATATAACTAGATGCCGCCTTCAAGCGCTCCAGGCACGTAGATGTGTCCGCCATCTTGGAATGCTCCACATGTCAGCTGCTGCTGACGTCACTTACTGTTTGGTAAATATGCCACAACACTGTGCAGTACAAACCGTCGTGATATAAATACCCCCCCAAAAATGGTATAACCTTTCACAGGTAAGTAAAAATCTCAACATCAACCAAAAATATTTAAAAAGGCTTTTACCACTATTTTCATTAGCTTATGTGTAAAATTATTTAACATCAAAGACAACCTTAATCATATGAAAATCATGTGCTTTAACTCTACGGCAGATGTAGACGATTATACACATATATAGCTGCCCCTGCAGACTCATTCAGCTCGCGCAGCCCTGCTTGGCGTGGTTGCCAGATCTCTGTAACATTACATAGTATAACTTCCCTATCCTCAACACAATAACCTTACATTTATAATTTAATTTTTTTATTATGTTTAAGACAGCTGGCGAAAAAAATTCTTTAACCTTTAAACCGCAAGAATAATACACTGCAATAGTTTAAAAGTAGTGTTTAGTGGGATATCGTGGACTTGGCATCCCCAACCGCTTTGACCGTTCCAATATGGCGGATGACCTACGTATAGCGGCTCACAGAAACAGATGCTAAGGCGGCTTGATCTTCACGATTGTCTAATAAAGTGTTCATTGTGCATTTTTGTTTGTTTTTTTACCAGTTTGTTCATGCTCTTCCCAACTGCTGCACTTCTTCTTCTTTTTACTTGTTTTGGTAAACTGCTTAAAAACAAAACAGAAACACATGTACTATTTAAATCAATCAAGCAAATGCAAAAAGTGATCCAGACCAAAATCTAGATTATATATGCCACTGATTTTTAGCTTCGACTAACATTTAATATATCCTTAAAATGGATTAGTAGTTAAAAACTTCCGTCTTGTCTTACCTGTAGATGGGCTTTCTAAGGCAGAGTCATCATCTATGAAAGGAATGATAAAATACAGTAACATACAGTAGGCACTGCTTGGTCTACATGAACTGAATCAAACCTTGCTAAACATGCTAGTTAAATGCGATAGATGCCCATACCATCTGAGGTGCCTGGAAGATCCTCGACAGGTCGCCTAACTCGCTTTAGTGCGGTGGTATGAATAATATAGTTTACTATTAAGGTTTTGGTGTCACATGTTTATTTATATACAAGCATAAACTAGAGTAAACACCATGATGACTAGATCTCATCTCCCTATTCTTTCAACCAGTCTAATAATTATCTTTGGTCTAGCCTTATTTGAATGATTGCTAGTCTTGCCTAAAGTGTTGAGTGGCTGTTTTGGCCTGCTTGTTTTTATTAGGGAAGCAAGTATGTACAGTGGGGCAAAAAGTATTTAGTCAGCCACCAATTGTGCAAGTTCTCCCACTTAAAAAGATGAGAGAGGCCTGTAATTTTCATCATAGGTACACTTCAACTATGAGAGACAAAATGAGAAAAAAAATTGTAGGATTTTTAATGAATTTATTTGCAAATTATGGTGGAAAATAAGTATTTGGTCAATTACAAAAGTTTCTCAATACTTTGTTATATACCCTTTGTTGACAATGACAGAGTTCAAACGTTTTCTGTAAGTCTTCACAAGGTTTTCACAAGTCAAGTCAGTCATCTTCATTTATATAGCGCTTTTAACAATGTAGATTGTTTCAAAGCAGCTTTACAGATAAGCGTATAATTTATGGTAACAGAGATTGTTTTGGCTTTATAGCGGTTCTTTAATAAAGTTATCTTCCAACTAAAGTTAGTTTTGATTGATTCGCTTCCGTCGCAACGATCATTTGTTATTAAATTAGGGGCCGCTAAGACGACACCATTCTCTCTACACAAACTTTAAACGCGAACCTGTGAGAAACGCTGATGGCGTTCGCATGCGCATTGAGGATTGGTTCTATAGTTATGTGCGTTTGAATATATGTACGCAGGTTTGTAATTCCCTACAAACCAAGCCTAAACAAAGTACTGGTGTTTCCTTATAATTTTAATACAGAATTTTATTTTATCAATTCGGGGTAGGTACGCAAATTGAGTTTCCCGACAACGCTTTATCTGTAGAGTGGTAAAGGGATCCTCCATAGGGAAAGACTAGTTGGCACTTCAGCACTGCGTTGTCATCGGGTCCAGTGCAGGTCCTTCATCAGATCATTTTTTATATCAGCTGTGCATTCCGTTAATTTTGTGAATTGGTAAGTTTCGTCAGGGCGTGAAGCAATATAGAGCTAAGTATCATCAGCATAACAGTGAAAACTAATGCCATGTTTCCTAATGATATCTCCTAAGGGTAGCATGTACAGAGTGAACAGCAGCCGTCCTAGTACTGAGCCTTGTGGTACGCCATACTGAACTTGTGATCGATGAGACATCTCTTCATTTACTGCTACAAACTGATAACGGTCAGATAAGTATGACTTAAACCATGCTAGTGCATTTCCACTAATGCCAATATAATAGTGTTGGGCGATATGCTCCATTTTCATATCGTCCGTGCGTCAGTCTGTGAGATTGGCGATACACGATATTATCGTGAGGGGGGCGGGGCCTGCTTAATTGATTATTAACTTGCTTATTTACTCATCAATTTGCTTGTTTTATTACTTCGTTTTATATATGAGAATATTTTTCTAATTTGCTAGCAAAGGTGGAGTGTTTATTAATAGGCTAAATCAGATTATTTCCCGGTATAGTGAAGTAAAAAAAGATCCTAATCATCCTTGTATCTAAATCCAACATGTCAGCGGGAAATGGACACACATTATCCTCTCATGCCGTTACAGATGCAGCATTTTGACTGTACTTCTGCACGAGATGAGATGAAATAATAATTTCTTGAGTCAAGAAAGAGTCAGAGTCTGCGATATATGTCCTCCTACCAGTGCTCTCTCTGTCTAGATGCTCTTCACATATGCGCAACGCACTTCAATAAGCCCAAATAACGCAGCTTAAACCTATGACTTGACTCTGATAAAGGAAAACGGGTTAATGCGTTTACATGGCCACATGCATTGTCAGTTTATTCAGCATAATCGAGTTAATAACGTGCATGTAAACGCGATCATTCCCTGAAAATGAAAGCAGAAACGGACTGCGCTTTCGCTGCATTAATGGCGCGTTCTCTCAGAGATGACAGTGGATATAACGGTATAGCAAATATCTTAATTTACTGGCTTAATATTTCTCTTGTGGACTTACATTATTGACAGTGAAAAAATTAGAAGAATATTTCTTATTAAACAAGTGTTTGAAGTTGCTTGTGATTTTCACAGATGGCAGAGTTGTGCTACGTTCGTGAACTAAAGACTTTTATTAGGCCTATTTAATTTTATTGATATTATTATCATTAATATTTTGTAATTGTATTGTTTTTAGTGTTATTGGTGTCATTAAATGGTTTGTTAATGTGCTATGGAAACAAAATACTGATGAACAAAGATGCCATCTTCATCTTGGCTCTGTATAAGAATGATGATGCGTCTGTTAAGACAAGCACTCTTGACAATTTGTGAATGGATAACCTTGCATTTAAATTTTGTTGTGGGATGTAGTTTTTTAGTCTGTTTTAAAAACATTTTCTTTGAGGAGTCTTCATACACGCGTGTCGGTGATGTCGCAAGTGTGGTTATGTGGTGATGCCGTTATGAATTTAGGCAAGGCAAATATAATTGTAGTTCCTAATTAATTTAATAACAATACTAGCTTAATAATAATAATAATAATAATTATTATTTAAAACATTAATGGGAAAACGAGCCAATTATCGCATTGATATCGTCAAAGGCATCTGCCAGCAGCGATATCTCTGACTATCGTCGATACACGATACTATCGGCACAACCCTACAATATAATGTTTGAGTCTATTTAAAAGAATGTTGGGTTACACTTTATTTCGATAGTCCACTTTAGACATTCTACTAACTATAAGTAACTTTTCAACTACATGTCAACTAACTCTCATTAGAGTATTAGTAGGCTGTAATAGACAGTCAATAGACTGGTAGGTTAAGTTTAGATGTTAGGATTCGGGTTAGGAGAATAAGTTGACTTGTAGTTGCCAAGTAACTTATAGTCAGTAGAATGTCTGTTAGGGGACCAACAAAAAAGAGTGTTAGCAAATATTAAGCAGACAGTCTACTAATACTCTAATGACAGGTAGTTGACATGTAGTTGCAAAGTTACTTATAGTTAGTAGAATGTCTAAAGTGGACTATCGAAATAAAGTGTTACCGAATGTTGTGGTCAGTGGTGTCAAATGCAGCACTAAGATCGAGTAACACTAATAGCGAGATACAACCACGATAGGATGATGAGAGCAAATCATTTGTGACTCTAATGAGAGCTGTCTCAGTACTATGGTACGGTCTAAATCCGGACTGGAAATCCTCGCAGATATCATTTCTTTCAAGAAAGGAACACAGTTGTGAAGACACTGCTTTTTCTAGTATCTTTGACAGAAAAGGTAGATTCGAGATCGGCCTGTAATTGACTAATTCTGTAGGATCAAGTTGTGTTTTTAAGCGGTTTAATCATAGCCAGCTTAAAGGGTTTTGGTACGTATCCTAGAGACAAAGACGAATTACTGATATTAAGAAGAGGATCTATGACCTCTGGAAGTATTTCTTTCAGTAGCTTAGTCGGTATAGGGTCTAACACACGTTGTAGATTTAGATGATTTAACGAGTTTAGTAAATTCTTCTTCTCCTATAGCAATGAATGAATCAAATTGTTCTTCAGGGAGACTACAATGCACTGCCTGATGCGATACTGTAGTAGACGGTTGCATAGTTATAATTTTTTTCCATGATATTATCAATCTAGTTAGTAAAGAAGTTCATAAAGTCATTGCTGCTGTGCTGCTTGGAAACATCTGGGGTTGAAGATTTATTTTTCGTTAGTTTAGCCACCGTTTCAAATAAATACCTAGGATTATGTTTATTTTCTTCTAATAGGGTTGAAAAATAAGCAGATCTAGCAGCTTTTAAGGCCTCTCTGTAAGTAATAGAGCTCTCTTTCCATGAAATGCGAAATACCTCTAGTTGTGTTTTCTTCCAGTTGCGCTCCATTTTTCTGGCTGCTCTCTTAAGGGCCCGAGTGTGCTCGTTATACCACGGCGTTGGACTATTTTCTTTAATCTTCTTTAAGCGCAACAGAGCAACTGTGTCTAAAGTGCTGGAAAAGAGAGAGTTAAACGTTTCTGTTGTAATATCTAGTTCTTCTAAACTATCTGGGATGCTGAGATGATGAAACTGTTTAGGAAGATTATTAATAAAGCAATCTTTAGTAGCAGAAGTGATAGGTCTAGCATATTTGAAACACGGACTTTGCAGCCTTGGCTAAATGAAGTTTACACGAGACTAGGTAATGATCTGAGATGTCATCGCTCTGCTGCAGAATTTCAACGGCATCCACATCTATTCCGTGTGATAATATTAGATCTAGAGTATGATTACGACGATGAGTAGGTCCTGACACGTGTTGTCTAACTCCAGTAGAGTTCAGAATGTCTTTAAATGCCAATCCCAATGCATATTTTTCGTTGTCCACATGTATATTAAAATCACCAACAATTAGGACTTTATCTGCAGTCAGTACTAACTCTGATAGAAAATCAGCAAATTCTTTGATAAAGTCTGTTTGGTGCCCTGGTGGCCTGTATACAGTAGCCAGCACAAATCTCAAACATGATTTATCATTTACACTAGATAGTGGTACATTTAGCAACAACACTTCAAAAGAATTTTATTTAAAATAAGACTTCTCAGTAATTCTGAAGATATTACTATAAATTACACCAACACTATGTGCCCTTTGCCTTTCAGACGAGGTTCATGTTTAGGGGGTGGACTCATTTAAAGTAACGTAATCGTTTGGTTTTAGCCAGGTTTCTGTCAGACACAGCACATCTAGGTTATTATCTGAAATCATATCATTAACAATGAGTGCTTTTGAAGTAAGCGATCGAATATTAAGCAACCCGAGCTTTATCATTTGTTCATCTGTTATATCTGTTTTTTAATTGTTGAACATCAATTACATTTTTACCCTTGAATGGGTTTAGGAGTATTTTGTATGTCCTAATTCGGGGAACAGACACAGTCTCTATGATGATAGCTAGGTGAAAGAGGCTCTATGGGATGGGATTTATCTGACCTTGGTGACGCGAGGCCGCTAGCAGACAGTCGGTTTAGCCAGTCTGTCTGCTTCCTGACCTGAGCCCCAGATTGTCATGTTTGAGCTCTAAGACTATGAGCCATATTACTAGAGAGAAGAGCAGCACCATTCCAGGAGGGATGAATACCATCTCTTTTCAACAGGTCAGGTCTGCCCCAAAAACTTTTCCAATTTTCTATGAATTCTATGTTATTACGCGGACACCAATTAGACAGCCAGCCGTTGAGTGAACACAATCTACTAACTATCTCATCACTCCTGCGAACAGGAAGGGGGCCAGAGCAAATTACAGTGCCTGACATCGTACTTGAAAGTTCACACACCTCTATAATGTAAATTTTGGTGATCTCCGACTGGCGGAGTTGAACATCATTTGTGCCGACATGAATAATAATCTTAGAGAATTTACGATTAGCATTAGCCAGCACTTTTAAATTTGCTTTGATGTCAGGCGCTTTGGCTCCCGGCAAACATGTGACTATGGTGGCTGGTGTATTTTCACGTTCCGTGTAATAGAATTGCCAATAACTAGGGCAAAATCAACACGATTCTCGGTGGGTGTTTCACTGAGAGGGGAGAATCTGTTTGATGTTGTAATCGGAACGGAAGAGTGGTGTTTTATCCCGCGACTACAGCGTCTCACCATCACCCAGTTGCCCTGCTACACAGGCTCTACTTCAGCCGGAACCGAACAATGTACAGAGTTCACTAAGCTAGTCGCATCCAAAGCAGTATCTAAAGCCCTTGCACACTTACAATTAACCTCGATTAAAGTTTGGATGCGTGTTTCTAGTTCTGAAATCTCCCCCGTCAGCTTTACTATCTCCCAGCATTTATCACATGTAAATACTGTGCTAACTCGTAAAAGGCGCACGAGAAAACAAGAAATAAATAAAGAGCGCACGGAAGGCGCGAGCGCGAGACGCAAACTAATGCAACACAGCAGCAGCAGGCAGGGTAGCAGCAGCAGGGTAGACAGGAGGCAATCGATCAGCCAAAAGCAATGATGAAAAGAGGATCTCCTCAATCCCGCCGTCACGTCTTCCATTGAGGAAGCAGAGGCTGAGGGCTCGGAGGCGGACTCGTCCATCACCCAAGCTGAAGTCACCGAGGTAGTCAAGAAACTCCTCGGTGGCAAGGCACCGGGGGTGGATGAGATCCGCCCTGAGTACCTCAAGTCTCTGGATGTTGTGGGGCTGTCTTGGCTGACACGCCTCTGCAACATCGCGTGGCGGTTGGGGACAGTACCTTTGGACTGGCAGACCGGGGTGGTGGTCCCTCTCTTCTCTTCAAGAAGGGGGATCGGAGGGTGTGCTCCAACTATAGGGGATCACACTTCTCAGCCTCCCTGGGAAAGTCTATGCCAGGGTACTGGAGAGGAGAATCCGGCCTATAGTAGAACCTCGGATTCAGGAGGAACAGTGTGGTTTTCGTCCCGGTCGTGGAACACTGGACCAGCTCTATACCCTCTACAGGGTGCTGGAGGGCTCATGGGAGTTTGCCCAACCAATCTACATGTGCTTTGTGGATTTGGAGAAGGCATTCGACTGTGTCCCTCGCGGCGGCCTGTGGAGGGTGCTCCGGGAGTATGGGGTCCGGGGCCCTTTGCTAAGGGCTATCCGGTCCCAGTACGACCGGAGCAGGAGCTTGGTTCGTATTGCCAGCAGTAAGTCAGACTTGTTCCCGGTGCGTGTTGGACTTCGGCAGGGCTGCCCTTTGTCGCCGGTTCTGTTCATAATTTTTATGGACAGAATTTCTAGGCGCAGCCAGGGGCCGGAGGGGGTCGGGTTTGGGGACCACGCGATTTCATCTCTGCTCTTTGCGGATGATGTTGTCGTGTTGGCCTCATCAGACCAGGACCTCCAGCATGCACTGGGACGGTTTGCAGCCGAGTGTGAAGCGGCTGGGATGAAAATCAGCACCTCCAAGTCCGAGGCCATGGTTCTCAGTCGGAAAAGGGTGGCTTGCTCGCTTCAGGTTGGTGGAGAGCTCCTGCCTCAAGTGGAGGAGTTCAAGTATCTTGGGGTCTTGTTCACGAGTGAGGGAAGGATGGAACGGGAGATTGACAGGCGGATCGGTGCAGCTTCTGCAGTAATGCGGTCCCTGTACCGGTCTGTCGTGGTAAAGAAGGAGCTGAGCCGCAAGGCGAAGCTCTCGATTTACCAGTCAATCTACGTTCCTACTCTCACCTATGGTCATGAGCTGTGGGTCATGACTGAAAGGACAAGATCCCGGATACAAGCGGCCGAAATGAGCTTTCTCCGCAGGGTGGCTGGGCGATCCCTTAGAGATAGGGTGAGAAGCTCGGTCACTCGGGAGGAGCTCAGAGTAGAGCCGCTGCTCCTCCACATCGAGAGGGGTCAGTTGAGGTGGCTCGGGCATCTTTTCCGGATGCCTCCTGGACGCCTTCCCGGGAAGGTGTTCCGGGCATGTCCCACTGGGAGGAGACCCCGGGGAAGACCTAGGACACGCTGGAGAGACTATGTCTCCCGGCTGGCCTGGGAACGCCTCGGTGTCCCCCCGGAAGAGCTGGAGGAAGTGTCTAGGGAGAGGGAAGTCTGGGCATCCCTGCTTAGACTGCTGCCCCCGCGACCCGGCCCCGGATAAGCGGTAGAAGATGGATGGATGGATGGATGGTGTCCTTTGACAGCTCTTTGTTCTTGGCCATAGTGGAGTTTGGAGTGTGACTGTTTGAGGTTGTGGACAGGTGTCTTTTATACTGATAACAAGTTCAAACAGGTGCCATTAATACAGGTAACGAGTGGAGGACAGAGGAGCCTCTTGAAGAAGTTACAGGTCTGTGAGAGCCAGAAATCTTGCTTGTTTGTAGGTGACCAAATACTTATTTTCCACCATAATTTGCAAATAAATTCATTAAAAATCCTACAATGTGATTTTCTGGATTTTTTTTCTCAATTTGCCTCTCATAGCTGAAGTGTACCTATGATTACAGGACTCTCTCATCTTTTTAAGTGGGAGAACTTGCACAATTGGTGGCTGACTAAATACTTTTTTGCCCCACTGTAGGCAGATTTTACCATTCTTGTAAGATTAATGTTTAATTGCTTCCTGTTGTCGAATGCGCATGCGTCGCGTCTGAACGCGTTGTTGTCTTTGGAGCTCTATCGATTTGATTTATAATTCTTGATTTTACTCTTTAAACTTACTTACAACAAACATTTTCTACTTTTCCTCACTGAGAAGCACTACTGCTCTACTGCTCAAACCTCATAGTTACAACGCGGACTGTTGAGCAGACGTGTCTCAAGCCTGTTAGTGATCCAACGCTGGATACTCTTATAGGTTACTCCCGGGGATCACGGCTGAACGCGTCTTCTCAACACTCACTTACAAACATTTTTCACCTATCGTGCGTCTACTCTACACCCGTACCACTTAAAAGACGGATTATATCTAAGACGCTTGTCAGAAATTAGTATTAATTGATAGCATCACTGGTAGTGTCGTTGCTAACTTACTGTCCATCTGTTAAAATGGCGAATATATCAGATGCAAGTAGTCTACCTTTTGGTGCGTTAGGGGCTGCGTTTATAGACTTATTAAACTCCTTTGGGGTTAAGCAAAACGTTACCGGACCAACTCATCGTTTTAATCATACACTCGATTTAATTATATCACATGGAACCGATCCAACCGATATAGATATCATTCCGCAAAGTGATGATGTAACTGACCATTACATGGTAACTTGCATATTACGTACCCCGGTAATATATCATGCTGCGCCGCGTTATCGATTAGGCAGAACAATCCTTCCATTCCCCATAGATAATTTTTCAAATTGCTTATCGGATCTGTATCAGCTGCTGCCTGAACCTAAACAAACAGATGAACTAGACGAACTAACCAGCACTATGAGCACCGTTCTCTCTGGAAAATGGGATATTGTTGCACCTATGAGACTAAAAAAGGTCAGAGAGAAAATTAAAGCACCATGGTACAACAATACTACTCGTGTTCTAAAGAGAGAAACCCGTAATTTAGAGCGTAAATGGAAACAAACTAATTTAGAGGTTTTTAGAATCGCTTGGAAAGACAGTACGTCACGCTATAAAAAGGCCCTAAAAGCGGCCAAGGCTGAGCACCTCCGCAAACTAATAGAAAATAACCAAAACAATCCTAGGTTCTTATTTAACACCGTGGCTAGACTAACAAATAAACAAGCGTCACCTGAACAAAATATTCCGTTACAGTTTAGTAGTAATGATTTCATGAATTTTTTCACTGAGAAAATAGAAAACATCAGATCCACAATTGTAAACGTTCAATCTTCAATCGCGCCTTATAATTCAGCCTCGATTATCACCCCGCAAGAACAATTACAGTGCTTTACAACTATAGAACAAAAAGAGTTACATAAATATATCACTTCCTCTAAAACAACAACATGTTTATTAGATCCCATACCAACTAAACTACTGAAGGAAGTGTTACCTGTAGTGGAAGAGCCTCTCCTCAATATTATTAACTCGTCTTTATCTTTAGGTCATGTTCCAAGAACATTTAAATTGGCAGTTATAAAACCTCTCATTAAGAAACCACAATTAGACCCAAATAACCTAGCAAATTATAGACCCATTTCAAATCTTCCTTTTATGTCCAAAATATTAGAAAAAGTTGTGTCTGCCCAACTGGGCTCTTTCTTGCAAGAAAATGACACCTATGAAAAGTTTCAGTCTGGGTTCAGGCCGCATCATAGCACTGAAACTGCGCTTGTTAAAATCACAAATGATTTACTTTTAGCTTCTGACCAAGGCTGTATCTCAATACTAGTTTTACTTGATCTTAGTGCTGCGTTCGATACTATAGATCACACAATACTCTTAGATCGGCTACAAAACTATACCGGTGTTCAAGGACAAGCATTAAGCTGGTTCAGATCATACCTATCTGACCGCTACCATTTTGTCTATTTAAACGGAGAAAAATCGATCATAACTCCAGTAAACTATGGAGTGCCGCAAGGATCTGTGTTGGGCCCTCTGTTATTCTCAATATATATGCTGCCACTTGGAAATATTATAAGGAAACATGGAATTAGTTTCCATTGTTATGCTGATGACACTCAACTATATATTTCATCACGGCCGGATGAAAACGCTAAATTATCCAAATTGACAGAGTGTGTTAAAGATATAAAAGATTGGATGACGCACAATTTTCTTTTATTAAATCCAGATAAGACAGAGGTAATACTTGTCGGTTCAAAAAACCGCCCACAAAACCTCTTACAATACAACTTTAACATAGTAGGGTGTCCTGTTACTTTATCCTCTACAGTAAAAGACCTGGGTGTTATATTAGATTGTAACTTGTCTTTTGAAAATCATATTTCATATGTTACAAAAACAGCCTTTTTTCACCTTAGAAATATTGCTAAGTTACGTAACATGCTATCTGTTTCTGATGCAGAAAAGCTAGTTCATGCATTCATGACCTCGAGACTAGATTACTGTAATGCTTTATTAGCTGGTTGTCCTGCATCCTCAATAAACAAGCTACAGTTAGTCCAAAATGCCGCCGCTAGAGTTCTTACTAGATCAAGAAAGTTTGACCATATAACACCAATTTTATCATCACTACATTGGTTACCTATAAAGTTCCGTATTAATTACAAGGTATTGCTACTGACTTATAAAGCCCTAAACGGCTTAGCTCCAGTTTATTTAACGGATCTTCTATCGCCCTATAATCCATCGCGCTCTTTAAGATCACTAAATTCGAGGCTTCTGGTCATACCTAGGATATCCAGATCCACCAAAGGAGGGAGAGCATTTTCACATTTAGCCCCAAAACTCTGGAATAGCCTTCCTGATACTGTTCGTTGCTCAGATTCGCTCTCCCAGTTTAAAACTAGATTAAAGACGCATCTCTTCAGCCAGGCATTCATATAATATTTTAATCTTACAGTTAAATCCGGTCTCTACTTCATAAACGCCAGAGGAGAACTGGCTCCCGACTGAGCCTGGGTTCTCCCAAGTTTTTTTTTTCTCCATTAGGTCACCTGATGGAGTTTTTCGGTTCCTTGCCACTGTTGCCTTTGGCTTGCTCAGTTGGGGATACTTAAATTGATTAATCGATTCACCAGTGCTATTGATCTGCATTACCAAACGTGGATGTTTTACACCAGAAACAAACACTGATGTACTATTTTATTTAATACTGTGAAGCTGCTTTGATACAATCTGTATTGTGAAAAGCGCTATATAAATAAAGTTGACTTGACTTGACTTGACTTTCCCACCTTGGGATACTAATAATATATGTATACACACCGATCAGGTATAACATTATGACCCCCCTTCTAATATTATGTTGGTCCCACTTTTGCAGCCCCATATGCAAAAAATTGTGATACACTGTGAATTCGGACACCTTTCTATCAGCATGAACTACTTCAGCAGTTTGAGCTTCAGTAGCTCACCTGTTGGATTGGACCACACAGGTCAGCATTCACTCCCCACATGCATCAAAGTGCCTTGGCTGTCTATGATCCTGTTGCTGGTTCACCACTGTTCCTTCCTTGGACCACTTTTGAAAGATACTAACCACTGCACACTGGGAACATCCACAAGAGCTGCAGTTTTAGAGATGCTCTCACCCAGTCGTCTAGCCATCACAATTTGGCCCTTGTCAAACTCGCTCTTTACACTTACTAATTTTTCACAATTCTAATCAATACTTTCTGGACAAAATGTTCACTTCCTGACGAATATATCCCACCCACTAATAGGTGCCATGGAGAAGAGATAATCAGTGTTATTCACTTCACCTGTCAGTGGTCATATTGTTATGCCTGATCGGTGTACATAGTGGTGCATCATATGGTAAACTTGACTTTAATGATTTGCCATTTGTATGTTTATGCACTTTTACCAATTTCACTTCGTGTTAGTCGATCTGTCTCCTCAGCATCACTGTCATCACTGTCATCACTTGGATTAGAATCGGTTAAATCTAGGTTTTCTAACAAAAAACAAACAATTTGAGTCTTAAGTATAGCAAATGTTAGGAGCAAATAAAATTATCACATAATGACCACTCTGAAAACTATTACTTTGGTAAAAATATAGTGTCTGTATGTACCTTAGCCTATACACTTGATAACCTTTACAATAAATATACTATAAACCAGTGGTTCCAACCTGTCCTGGAGTACCCCCAACACTGCACGTTTTCTTTGTCTCTCTAATCAAACAAGCCTGATTCAATTCATCAGCTCATTAATGATAAGGTATCACATTCTTGTTGTAGCAAGATTGATGCCAGAAACATGAGTAAACTAGATAGAATAATAAATATAAGTTTGGTTCCTGAGATTTGCTCTAAATTAGATGGTATCTACCAAAAGGGTTTGGAAATTAATAAATGAACAGATACCGCTAACACATTACCGTACACATTACAGTATCTTTTACTAGGCAAAACCATAGTACTTACTCTTACACTTTACACCAATCCACTTGAATGCAGAATAGGGCCCATTACAGCTGGCACATTTATCCAAGCTTGAATGAATGATGTCATGTTTGCAAATCTGTTGAGAAAAAAAAAATCTTAAAAACAATTCCATTAAAATATTAAATTTAAATTAATCTGATTAACCCATTTCAAGTGAAGTAAATTTCAAACAGATGTTAGAAGTTTAACTAAAAGGTTTGGGGTTTAAATCAATTAAATATCATAACCAATGTAGGTTTTATCAGTAAATTAATCAATGGTCCAGTCTGGCTGTACTAAGAGAAACCTAGATCTTCACCCAACCCCCACAACATGACATCAACAGTAATTATGAGGACATAAAACACAACACATATCCCAATCTGACTGTAGTAACCTAACCCTGGAACAACAAAGTATTAACAAATTAAATACTCAACATAATTGATATCCCATTTTAACAGAAACCTGTGTGTTTGAACGAGTATAGAATAAAACTACAAGACCCAAAATGCATTCACTTTTCATAAACACTTACCATCTGTGATGTTTTACTCCCATCTCCACTGACGAGTGAGGCACGTTCTTCAATCTCCGAAGTTACCTGTGTAGATTAACAACAAAGTATTAACAAATTAAATTCTCAACATGATTGATGAACCACTTTAACAGAAACCTGCGTGTTTGAACGAGTATATATAGAATAAAACTATAAGACCTATAGAACTTTTATAGAACCATAAACCACAACACATATCCCAATCTGACTGTAGTAAACTAACCTCGATCATCACCCATCCCCCACAACATGACATCAACAGTAATTATGAGGACATAAAACACAACACATATCCCAATCTGACTGTAGTAACCTAAACCTGGATCTTCACCCATCCCCCACAACATGACATCAGCAGTAATTATGAGGACATAAAACACAATTCATGGTCCAATAAGGGAAATGCCTGTTTTACACTGCACGTGTAATCAGTGTATTGATGACGTGGGAGCATAAAGGGTTTATTCACCATAGAAGAGAGTAATTGATGTGTGATGCAATCGTTTTTCCTTTTTTTCGTATTTGTGAATGTCGAATGAAATGTATAACTTGAAGCCCTTCTCCTTTACTGTTGTTGATGTATGACTTCTGTGTGTATGACTAAACTCACTTTGTTAACTTTAATCCCAAGTGCATCGTGAATCGACTGAGTGAAAAGCGCCATTGTTCCCTATAGAGCTGGTAAGTCCCGCCCATCTGTAAAAAAATTGTGCCATGAATGTGAACACATGTTGTCTGTGAATTTTTTATATAATTTTTCATGTTACGAGTTTGACAGTATATGGTATGATTCTTCGGCTAGCAGTTGTGGAAAAGACATAACGAGAAAGACTACATGTCGCCTATGTGACGTCACCCCATAAAGTTGACTTACCCGTGGTTTTCGCCAACCTCAACAATTTTGTCCTCTCCCTGAAAGAAAGCGGTGAAGTGCACCAAAGACACAGCCATGTTTAGCGGGATCCGTGAGCTAGTGTCCGTGTGCGAGTGGTGTTGACGTTTCAAACGCGCCGAAAGCAGCGAAGAGTTGTAGTCCACAAAGTGCTCTCACACAAAGTCTAACCGTATCAAACTTCTACCTGCTAAATTGTAGCATTCTTTACACAAAAAATTATATTAAAAATTCACAGACAACATATGTTTACATTCAAGGCACAATTCAAACGGGACCAGAAAATAATTATTTTCTCCCATTCACTTGCATTGACGATTTTTCAACCTAGAGGTCCAGTGGGTTTAGCGGAGGGGGCGGGACTTACCAGCTCTATTAAAGGAGTCATAACCTGCAATTTTCACTTTTCCACGAGAATCAGTGTATGTTATGATTGCCTAACGATTATACACTGGCCGAGAAGCCGATATTTAAAAGTGAAGCGTTTGTTTACCTCAGGGTAAATAAACCAGCGCGCGTGCACGCGCACTCAAATACGAGATTTTGATTTCAGCTCCGTCTTGACGGGGCAGGATATACCATATATGGACACCGCAAACCTATGCCGCGGGAAGCCCGCCCCTCTCCCCCTCATATTCAGTTCAGTCGAGAAAGATGGAGAAACCGAGTACACACCTGAGTTGCTCTGTTGTTGACTGACAGAATCAACATGTAAATGTGTTTTCTCTACCAAAAACGGACCAAACTATCAGTGACCAGTGGATGAAATTCATTTTTAATGACGCTGTCCCAACAACCCTTTCAACTGGCTTATCGTTAGGAGTCTGCGCTAAACATTTCACACAGGAATCATTCACAAATTTGGGGCAATATCAGGCGAAGTTGGCCTCGAAGCTCTGTTTGGAAAAAGGTGCAATTCCAACCATCAGAGACTTGCCTGAAATTGAAACGGTAAGACTGAGTTTTTATTGCTCTACTGTGTGTAACGTTAACAAACAGCAGCTAACTGCTAATGCGGCTATTGTATGCTAGCGGGAGTATTAGCTTCGAGGTAAACATGGGGAATGGCTGCTAACGTTACTTTGCAAACAACAAATCACTGAGATCATCATGAATTCGGCTATTGTATATTGATTGCCTAACGCTTATATATGAGGCGCCGTCTAGTTTGTGTGTGTGTGTGCTCGCGTCTCATATGAGTATGTGCGTGGAGAGTTCATATACATGTATGTGTGACTACTTAGTATGTATGCAAGCGTGTTTCATATATGTGTGCGTGAATGAAGTTTGATTTAAGCCCTAAACGGCGCCTCATACTTTTACACTGGCCGGGAAGCCGGTCGCGGCCAGGTTGGGTTCATTCATAACTTGCGCCATGATGTCATTTTGGAATGATATGCTAAAGCGTCACCTGTGGTGTCAACCCCCCTCCTTCCTGCCACCAATCAATGCGCCCCACATTTGCATTATTAAAATGACCGTCCACGACAGCCAAAATATCGCATCAGGTCTCGCGAGACAATAATGCCTTTAGAAATAAGGGTCTGTGGAGCTCTGTGTTTATTTTTTTTCCACTTTTCTTTTTTAGAAGGGCCTGAAAGACTATAATACAGCAGTAGGTATCCAATGTAATACAAGGTTTTGACTCCTTTAACGCAACATTAAGCCTGGTTCACACGGCAGGATAATTAGGCCGATTTTAGTCCCGATTCACCCCTTCCGACAATCTTAAGGATGCTCCGATATCGTAAAATAATCTGATCAGATATTCCTGCCGTGTGTGGTGTGTTAAGACTGCTCTCGTCTGCTCGGAATGACTTCGGGACCGCTCCGATCTCAAATCGGGGATTATCTAACATGTTGGATTGTTTTGGGCCGATTTCTCCTCGTGTGTGGTGTCCCCCGGGGACAAACGAGCACGCAGCCTGTGGACTGTGGCGTGTAGATTTTTCTTTCATCCAATCTTTCATCCACTTTTCATAAACACTTACCATCTGTGATGTTTTACTCCCATCTCCACTGACGAGTGAGGCACGTTCTTCAGTCTCCGAAGTTACCTGCGTAGATTAACAACAAAGTATACTTTAATTATTAAATAACACAAATTCTCAACTTGATTTAAGCTTAATGTTTGAATAATTGTTTAGAGCAAATTAACATTTAAGAAATTAGTGTTATCTATACCGGTGTCTCCATGGCCATTCAAAATCTGAGTCGTCTTTCAAATTCTTCTTTATTTATGACCTATCCTCGATATTCAATCAGAAAATCTCCTTTATGAAAGTGAGAAGTGGTGAACACTCCCCGACCTAACAAAGAATTAGTCTGATTAGTCAGAGAAAAGTTTTAACTTAAGATTTAGAGCAGGGTTGGAAATCCCTGACTTAAACATAGGTCTGTGTTACTTACCTTTAAATGAATTTATATATTTAGCAACAAATCCACCCATGTCTTTACACATTGATGCATAATATACAGCCTCCTCTTCTGGGTTTTTTTTTTACCTCTCCTGGGCCTTATTCCTGCCATTTTCTACAAAGGTCCAGAAAAGCAAGTCATTTTTTGTGATTTATTGTTTTATACATAAAATCATCGTACATAATGAAAGAAACATTGTGAAAACATATCCTTGATATTTGTAATACTGAATAACACTGAGCTTAATGATTAGACAGACAGGGTGACTGTAAGGAGGATCCACTGATGGCAAGCCTTGGGAACCCAAGCGCAGCTTTGACAAAATAATCCAAAAATGTGAAACAAAAGCATGGCATGAAACAAGACAAAACACTATGAACAAACTCACACAACAGTGGTTACATGAATTAATAATACTAGACAAAGAAACATGACAAACATGAGGGGGCTTAAATACACATGCTGAGTCCCAATTCGCATACTATCCGTCCTAAATAGTATGCGAAACTAGAATTAGTACGTCCCAAATCGTAGTATGTTGAAATGAGTATTCCAAAGATACCCGGATGGTCTACTATTTCCGGTTAGAATTCGAAGTGCAGATCAATGCAGACTCTAACGGCTAATATTGCCCACAGCCCATTGCGTGCGGGAGGGAGGAGCTTTGCGGTGATGATGGTGATGTAAACATGGCAGTCGGATGCAGCAACGGAGATGCGCCCTCAGTTTTTAAGTGTAAGAATTCAAATGTTTAACCCTAATTAAAGTTACATTTTATTGTATCGTAATATTAATGGGTTTATGTTGTGCCAAAAAAGTACCGTGTTTATCTTGTAGGGTCCGATGAAGATACTGAGCGCCTCATTGCAGGCTACAAAACAATAAATAAAAAGGCTCTAGTACAGTGTCATGCAAGTGTCTTTTTTTAATGTATTTATTTTGATGTTTCTGTCTGACTTATTTGTAGTAATACTGTGGCTGTACATATGTTAACTTTATCAGTCCAACCAAAGAAACATGGTCACTACACTTTTACTATAGTAAAAGCATGGTTCATTTTCATCGGGGTATTTTTAAGTATTATACATAAGTATAAGATTAAGTATAAAATACGTTAAACAATAGTTACACTATAAACTTTAAATATTTTAACTCAGAAAATAAGTAGCGCTAGCTTTCGTTACACACATTTGCACATGAATGTCAGAACCAGCCGCCTCACAAACGACCTGCGTTTGGTTGATCTACGACGACGCCCTGCTTCACTCCTCAATTTGGTAAACACATTGTAAATGTATTGTGGAAAAAAAGATGGGAATAGTAAATAAAATTATATTGAATATATAAGAATGAATAAAATGTTAAATGTTTTGTTAACAGTCGCGGTGTGCGTAACTAGGCAACCACGTTCAAATTCATGTTGCATGACGTCATCGAAGTATGTCCCAGAACGTGCATACTTTTTTGCTACACACTCAAAAGTATGTACTTTTTCATCACAAAAAAAGTACATACTTTTAGGTCGTAGTATAAGTAGGCGAATTGGGACTCAGCCACAGACTAAAGACAAGGGACACCTGTGAACAATGATCAGACAATTAACCAATGACAAGACACATGGCAGGATCACATGACAAAGAGGGAATCACATGACAGACATGAAGCATGACAAGACACAGAAACATGACAAGAACAAACCCAAAATTGAGACAGTTACATATGAAACTGAAACATTAAAGACCTGAAACCTTAACAGACATTTTTTTATAACTCATAGCGATGTATAGTAAGCTCAGACTAAGTAAAATGACAACATTAAAGTTATCATTACAGAAGCTGTTGCATTTCTTAGGGATGCACAAATAATTATTTCACTAACGTTAGCATTCAGATTAGATTAATGGGTTACAGTAACAGCTAAAGCCGTGAAGTACGGTGATGCATTGCTGCCACATACATATTATTTTTTCCACTCAATAATGTCATAAAAACGAGATCTTATGTTGTTTTAACGACATATTTTCTCGTAATAATGAGATGTTATGTCGTTAAAACGACATCTTTTTCTCGCAGTAACGATATATGTCATTAAAACGGCATATTTTCTTGGCCTTATAAGGACATGTGTAGTCATGTACAAAATATGCCTTTATCTAGAGCTGCACGATTCTGGCTAAAATGAGAATCACAAATTTTTTTTGCTTGGAATCAAGATCACGATTCTCTCACGATTCTGAAAAGCTTTATTATTTTAAAGATCTACACATCCTGAACATTAGGTTACCAAACAAGATAGATATAATACTCTTGCTTCAGTCAAATTTAAATAAATGCAGTAAACAAAAAGAACGTAATATTTAAATAAATAAAAAATGACAATTAAACATTGACAACATTCAAAGGTATTACACCAGGCTAGACCTATTATAGATTCTTAACAAGACACACTATCAACATTATTGGGTATGGTGTTGCGTTGAATAGCATTGCTTTTATATACGTTTGTTTCGTCTGGCCGCTGGTACTTTGTTTTGTTTTTAACCATCTCATACTGTGGTTTAAGATAAGTGTTTAATTGAGATTTAAGTTTATAATAACTTTGCTTTTCATTTATTAGGTCTACTTAAAGCTCAGTTGAAGTTTTTTGATAGCTACTACATTAAAAACTACTAGCCTAAAGCCGGCCGCACACCGGACGCGCAGCGCCACGTCTAGGACAACTGTCACCTGAAAATCCGTTAGCATCAGCAATTTTCTGATTTCTGTAAATAAATATAAAACTAAATGTATATTGCAGCACAGGGTTAAGTCCGTATATACATTAACTACGATTTGAGACACATAAATATAAATTTAATTTAAAACTATGTAAATGGCGCTGTGTGGCACGGCAGGGTTTTGAACACGGTCCTGAGCCGTTGCTGGGCGCCGCGGACAGACGCCGCCGGTGTGTGTACTCTCATAGAGAATAATGTGTTCGAATTTGAAAGACGTGGCACTGCGCTGCGCGTCCGGTGTGCGACCGGATTAACTGATAAAGTTCACACATTATTTAAAACATGTGAACAGTCAGTAATAAAATAAGAACAAACACACAAATTACAAGCAGAGATGAATACTAAATAACAAATTTTTCTTTAATGTGTTCGAATTTAAAAAACGTGGCGCTGCGCAGCGCGGCGCGTCCGGTGTGCGACCCGCTTGTGTGTGTGGCTGTGCGCACAGATAACGCGTGAGTCCCAGTTTCCGGCTCTTCTTCCGTGATTAAAATTGTTGAATGTGTAAATTGGCAAGTCGAATCGAGATCTCGATCTTTTAACGATTAATTGTGAAGCTCTACCTTTATCCACATAAAACTGATAGCCTATCACGCCTTTATCACACTTTTACGTTCAAAAAGCTTAAGCAAATAGTAGCAGCCCCAATCAGAGGCGAACACTGACTGGGGCCCCAGGCAAAATTAATCAATGAGGCCCTTTTTAAAAAAAAAATATATATTTTATATAGGCCTATACGTTTTTTTCAAATAATATAATATATAGAAGGTTTTTTTTTTGTTAATAGGCTATATCTTCATTACCTAGAGATATATTTAAAGAAAAAGTAGTCAAAACATTTTGTTCTTATTTTTTTATTTTGTTAATTAACAAAATGTCAATCTTCGTCTTTACAACAGAAGATAAAATACAATACAATAATCTTCAAGATACAGGCTACAATCTTCACATGTATAACGGATTGTCACATTATAAACAGTCCTTTGTGTGGTGGAATAAGCAATGCTATATAGAAATATATGGTTAGCATCTTTATTTAAACTTTATTTCATTAACTAGTTAGGCCTATGCTAACTCAACTGATTTAATGTAAAGAGCTGGATCCAAATTACTAATTAAATAATGTCAAATATTAAATGTAGGCTATTGATTAGAGTTACCATAAAGATTTTTCTAGACTAGTAGTCATTCATTTAAGCAATTAGGACTAATTGCACGTTTATATTCAATCCTGGGTTCATTTATAGCCTATTCCGCGCTCAAGCGGTGAGGCTTGTCTATAGCCTATGCTGTTTTTCAGTTAATGTTTGAGACGCGCTCCAATTCACAGAGATCATGAAAGCATGCCCTGTTCGATTTCTTTTCCGAAAGCACAACGTTTTCTTCTTGTTGTGAGTTTACACAAATAAAAGTAGTTGCGACTGGTGTATTATTCTTTTCTGAGTATTTTAAGTTGTTTCCACTAGGAAAATGCGAGTGATGGCACCGACGCCTCCACCATGTCATGCAGTGCGCGCTCCACACCCCGCACAAACACTTGGGTATGCACTTAATAATAGCGAACATTTATCTAGGTTAACGTTAGAGCGAGCAGCCATGCCAGACGCATAAGTCCTCTTCAGGTTTAACAAATCAAATTCTGTTGCATTGTATTGCGCCAGTTTGAAAAGGGCGGCTGAAACACTTAGCCTATACAGATAAATGCCCAATGCTGGTGTTTTTCTTTAAATAAATTTGTTTAGGCTTTAAAATAAATATTATTTGTGGGCTAATTAATGCCACAATAATTTGTTTATTGTATTGGCTACTTATGTTTTTCATTTTTGTTTTGCATTGAATACCACTTGCACCGCAATGCCATCCTCCCATAGAAAGACACGTTAAGTTGTCTTTATAATAAAAGGTTTCTATGAGAGGAAAACGCTTAAAGTGTAATTAAATAAGTTGCGTTCATATTCTGGTTCTAGGCTCATCTGCTCTTCTGTAGGATAGTATGGTTTATTAATAAGGTGTGTACAGCATTTGATCTTTATCACTGAAGTAGCCTATTAAGCCACATAAGCTTTTTCTTTATAATAAGGATTTTCTATGGGAAGAAAACGCTTAGCCTAATGTGTAATTAAAAGCAATGTTCGTATTCTGGGCTCATCTGTTAACCTGTAGGCCAGTCATTCCCAAAGGCGGGTCCCGACCACAAGTGGGTCGCGGGAGATTTTGTATGGGTCGCCAAGTCGAGCACTATTTTTCAGTGTGCTATAAACGCGTTCTCATCCTAGGGCGTCATATACTGACGCTTTTGACATTTCGTCCACATGCAACGCACATGGCACCCTTTAGCGTCAATATGAGACGCATTTCTATCTGCGTCTCATATTGACGCTTAAGGGTACCATGTGCGTTGCATGTGGACGTAATAGGACTTTGTCTCATTAAGTATAAATTGTGTACACTGTAATGATGAGAATATGAAAACAATGAGATGCCCTGTCAACTCTTCCTTTCTCATTTCACCTCTGCATTTTACTTATTGTTAACAACAGGTAAATAAAATAAAAAAATGCTTTGTCAAATATCTGTATCTCTTTTAAATTAAGTGGAAGTTTAACTGACCTTAAAAATGGTCATACATATTTTGTTAATGCATAAATTCTCTTCGTGATATATTAACTATATGGGATTAATGTTTATTGGGTCACAAGGATTTATCGACTTTAAAATGTGGTTCCCCAGAAAAAAAGTTTGGGAAACACTGCTGTAGGCAACACATGGTTTATTAATATAAGGTGTGTACATAAAGATATTTTAACATGAATGTCCATTGGGGGCTGCTGCGTAAGCTTTTTGAACTATATGTATGATAAAGACATGATAGCCTACATTTTATGTGGATAAACTAAAGGCATATTTTGTACATGACTACACGTGTCATTATAAGGCCTAGAACATGTGTCGTTTTAACGACATAACATCTCGTTATTATGAGAAAAAGATGTCTTTTTAACGACATAACATCTCGTTATTACGAGAAAAAAAATGTTAAAACAACATATAACGTTACATCTCGTTATTAAGACATAAGATCTAGTTATTACGACATAATTGAGTGGAAAAATATGTATGTGGCAGCAATGCATCACCGTAGTGAAGCACTATTACGACATTTCGCAAAATAATGTGATCTTAAACGACAATAACGTGATGAGCTAACGTTGCTAATGGTAATTACTAATTTTTGTCCCGAAATAGTACTGTTTACTTAGTACGTTATCTTTCTTAAACTTGTAAGTAGGCTACGTTAGCAATAAAGCTGCCGATTTGACTGTTAATAAATGATTAAACATTAATCAACACTAAATTATGAATTAATCTCGCTTTATCAGAACACAAAGATAAATCATGCTATGTTTCACCAAAGCTATAACTTGATTAACAGTTCATGCTCTTTAATTTCACAATCGTCTTATTAACAATAATAGTTTAAATCGTTATAAACTAAAACAGATTTTAACATAAAGAGTAGATTTGTGCTTATCATTAATCTTACCTTAAGACTCGTGATATCGTCGTTGTCAGACATCCACAGAGAAAAGGCTTCGGTCAGGTGGTAGAAGAGGGTTCAGTGTGCAGTGCTTTTTATTTATAACTTTATAGCTATTATTTTATACTTAGAATTATATCTTTTCCAATACCGTCATTGTCGTAGATCTGTGTAAACATGGTTTGAGTTTGACAAATTCATACATTATGAGGACTTCTAGCGATCAGCCAATCAGAAGCCGCGATTTCATACACACGTATTAATAATTAATGAGCAGGTGCAGTACCAAGTCCGGCCTACAGTAGCGCACTTCCGATACACACGTTATACACAAATTCAGGTTTATGTGAATTATAAAGACATGTGGAGAAATTTTGGATTTCAGCTCCCCCTAGCTATTGGAGCACTTCTACGTTGCCAGAATTATGAGGACACCGGCCATGTCCTCATAATCCTAAATGTCCTCATAATGTTGTGTGTATTCATATGAAATGTCCTCATAAATCACAAAGACCAACACACACACACACACACACACACACACACACACACACACACACACACACACACACACACACACACACACACACACACACTCACTCTAACAGACGAATATTCAAACTTCAAACTTGACCAGTAAAAGGCGCGCATAGCTGCCATTGGCCAGATTCCTGGATGACAGTCTGAATAGCCAATCATGCTCAAAACAACTCGAAGAGACAGCCAATAATGTGGTAACATTGCAATTACAGGAAAAGATTACATGTTTTAAAAGAAAGAATATGAAAAAAATGTGCACGGCTATTTATTTAGTTGTATTTGTAAGCTGGCTGTTATATTTAATCAATTGGTTAAATGGTGTCTTCATTGCAGTGCATGATAAAAAAAAAATAAACTTACAATAACATATAAATAATAATAATAAATTACACAAATAATATATACCATGTATAACAACATATATTTACCACTGCTCTGCCAAACAGCAGTTTAAAAGAGCAAACATATTATATATTAAACAGAGCAAACATTGCATATGTAGGCTATTCATATACAATTCTGTATACCTACCTACATGAAAAACTAATGGATTGGTATCATGGTAACATTAGAGTTACATTCATGTGACCCATAATGATCCTTTTGCACTTTAAGCAAATATTGACCTTTCCTTTAGAAACACTCTTATGCCTAATAATGTCAACTTGCCTTTTACCCTGTGTGGCACAGTTACACAACCTGTTGGTTTAGGGTTAATCCTCTGTCCAACACAACACTTTGCTAACATTGGCATAATTCTATACAAGTTGCAACATATACCCCAGATTTCACAGGCATGGTTTAAGCCTGTAGTCCCAGACTAAAATGCACGTTTGAGCTGTTTTACCTGAAAGCAACTTGCACTGACATATCTTAAAATATGTCAGTGCCATTGTTTTGTCTCAAGATGCACACCAGTAATGTTTATTTTTCTTTTTTCTAAGGCACATTTTTAAAAGCTAATTAAATGCACTAAGGCCTAATCCTGGCTTAATCTAAACTCTGTGAAACCGGGTCTGGGTTAGAAATTAAGGGTTAAGGTTAACCCTAACCCTAACCCTTGTCTACAGACTTTTATTTAACAGCATGGATACTCCAAGGTGTTGACTGCAGTGGTTAGGCCTTTAGCGTTGATACAGGACGAATAACTTCTCACTGTGACAGTCTGTAATGTATTTTAGCAAAGAGTGTTTGTATGGATTGTCCCTAATTAAGCTAGAGCTATTGGTGCATTCAAGTCATGTCATAAAGATCGTATTTACAAGTTGAACGCCACCACAATGATGAGAATATGAGTAGGAAGCTCAGGATTTTCTTTAACCCCGATCTTGAAGAGTTAGGGGTGTGTCAGTGGGAAACATTGTGGGATACCACTATACTTAGGTATTCAGCAGTGACAATGAAGTAAGCTAATGCCTGCACAAAATATGATAGCATTAATATGTAACAGTATAATATGTGATGATAAAGTTTACAGTGGCTTCATTAATTTAAAACATTAAACAAAATTGTAAAACCTCATGAATACAAACTTCCCAGGAGGACTTAAATGCACCATATGTTCCATCGTGAACCCTGTTGGCCTGCTGTCAGACCAGCAAGCTCAATTTAACAATAATTGTGTAGTTTGATTGCTAAATGTTACATTTAAAATGTTCTAGTTTTGTTAACGCGTCACATTACAAGAATTTTTTTTAAAAACACTCATCATCTCAGGTCTCAGTGATATCCTCAAAACATTTTACGAACGTTGATTTGATAATGTTCCTCCTCTGTTATTATGGAACATTGTGCCAATGTTTTACTGAGAACATTATATAATCTGTTATCTCAACAACATCCTCAAAACATCCTTAAAATGTTGCAAGTAAAATGTTCTAATTGTGCTAACACATAACATTAGAAGAACGTTTTATAAAGAACATTCAACATCTCATCTCTCAATGATATCCTCAAAACATTTTCCTAACGTGACAGAGAGAACGTTCTTCTTTTGTTATGACAAAACATTGGGACAATGTTATATTGAGATCATTGTACAAACTTTAACTTTAACAACATTCCCAAAATATCCTCAAAATATTGCAAGTAGAATATTCTTCTTTTTTATCATGAAACATTGGGATAATGTTATTTTGAGATCATTGTATAAACTTTAACTTTAACAACATTCCCAAAATATGCTCAAAATGTTGCAAGTAAAATGTTCTAATTGTGTTAACTCGTCACATTAGAAGAACATTTTATAAAGAACAATAAACATCTCATCTCTCAATGATATCCTCAAAACATTTTCCTAACGTGACCGAGAGAACATTCTTCATTTGTTATAATGAAACATTGGGACAATGTTATATTGAGATCATTGTACAAACTTTAACTTTAGCAACATTCCCAAAATATTCTCAAAATATTGCAAATAAAATGTTATAATTTTGTTAACTCGTCACATTAAAAGAACGTTTTATAAAGAACAATAAACATCTCATCTCTCAATGATATCCTCAAAACATTTTCCTAACGTGACAGAGAGAATGTTCTTCTTTTGTTTTATGAAACATTGGGACAATGTTATATTGAGATCATTGTACAAACTTTAACTTTAATAACATTCCCAAAATATCCTCAAAATGTTGCAAGTAGAATGTTCTTCTTTTGTTATCATGAAACATTGGGACAATGTTATTTTAAGATCATTGTCCAAACTTTAACTTTAACAACATTCCCAAAATATGCTCAAAATGTTGCAAGTAAAATGTTATAATTTTGTTAACTCGTCACATTAGAAGAACGTTTTATAAAGAACATTCAACCTCTTATCTCTCAATGATATCCTCAAAACATTTTCCTAATGTGACAGAGAGAATGTTCTTCTTTTGTTTTTATGAAACATTGGGACAATGTTATATTGAGATCATTGTACAAACTTTAACTTTAGCAACATTCCCAAAATATGCTCAAAATGTTGCAAATAAAAAGTTATAATTTTGTTAACTCGTCACATTAAAAGAACGTTTTATAAAGAACATTCAACATCTCATCTCTCAATGATATCCTCAAAACATTTTCCTAACGTGACAGAGAGAATGTTCCTCTTTTGTTTTTATGAAACATTGGGACAATGTTATTTTGAGATCATTGTACAAACTTTAACTTTAACAACATTCCCAAAATATGCTCAAAATGTTGCAGGTAAAATGTTCTAATTGTGTTAACTTGTCACATTAGAAGAACGTTTTATAAAGAACAATAAACATCTCGTCTCTCAATGATATCCTCAAAACATTTTCCTAACGTGACAGAGAGAACGTTCTTCTTTTGTTATGACAAAACATTGGGACAATGTTATATTGAGATCATTGTACAAACTTTAACTTTAACAACATTCCCAAAATATGCTCAAAATGTTGCAAATAAAATGTTATAATTTTGTTAACTTGTCACATTAAAAGAACGTTTTATAAAGAACAACAAACATCTCATCTCTCAATGATATCCTCAAAACATTTTCCTAACGTGACAGAGAGAACGTTCTTCTTTTGTTATGACAAAACATTGGGACAATGTTATATTGAGATCATTGTACAAACTTTAACTTTAACAACATTCCCAAAATATGCTCAAAATGTTGCAAATAAAATGTTATAATTTTGTTAACTTGTCACATTAAAAGAACGTTTTATAAAGAACAACAAACATCTCATCTCTCAATGATATCCTCAAAACATTTTCCTAACGTGACAGAGAGAACGTTCTTCTTTTGTTATGACAAAACATTGGGACAATGTTATATTGAGATCATTGTACAAACTTTAACTTTAACAACATTCCCAAAATATGCTCAAAATGTTGCAAATAAAATGTTATAATTTTGTTAACTTGTCACATTAAAAGAACGTTTTATAAAGAACAATAAACATCTCGTCTCTCAATGATATCCTCAAAACATTTTCCTAATGTGACAGAGAGAACGTTCTTCTTTTGTTATGACAAAACATTGGGACAATGTTATATTGAGATCATTGTACAAACTTTAACTTTAACAACATTCCCAAAATATGCTCAAAATGTTGCAAATAAAATGTTATAATTTTGTTAACTTGTCACATTAAAAGAACGTTTTATAAAGAACAACAAACATCTCATCTCTCAATGATATCCTCAAAACGTTTTCCTAACGTGACAGAGAGAACGTTCTTCTTTCGTTATAATGAAACATAGGGACAATGATATTTTGAGATCATAGTACAACTTGTTATTTCAGAAACATTCCCAAAACATCTTTTGAATGTTGCAGTTAAAATGTTATATCTTAGTTTTCATATAACGTTATAGGAACATTTTTTAAAATGAGAAAACATCCTTAAAATGTTCGGTAAACATTACATTCAAATGTTTTCTTTAGAACATTAACCAAACTTGTAGGGAATGTTAGCGAAAGTTCTGAGAACGTTCCCTGCTAGCTGGGTAAACAACCTGTTCGACCATAGCAGCCTGGAATTATCAAAAATGGATAGACCTATAATAATACTTATTTTTAATTAAGGAAAAGTGCGGAATTAAGAAATGATTACATTAACATATTGCCCATTATATTGTATTACGCATAATTGTAGCACACACACACACAAAATAGCTGCACACACTCTGAAGACTCTGGTGTGGCGGCCACTTTTACGGGATTTTAACATATTTAACATTTAACATATTAGTCTATATATTTATTTTTATGTAGGTTTAATATGAATAATAGTAATAATAATAAAGACACAATCAGTGAATGGTTTTAAAAGGCAGTGAGATGGGATAGATACAAATGTTTTCTTGTAAGCCTATATTATCTTATGTTCTTACATATTCTTTTATCATTTATTGATAATAACAAATTTCATTGAAATGCTGTCTATAGGCAACATCGTGCGTAATATAATAGGCTATACAATATGTAACCATTTCTTAATAAAAATAAATATTGTTATAGGCCTATCCTTTTTTGATAATTCCAGGTTGCTGTGGTCACGCAGGTTGTTTACGCATTTAACTCCTGACCATGAGAAAAATATATCGCTCCCTTAAACATAAGATCTCGAGACCACAACAATATGTCGTGGCCACCACGAAAAAACGTCTCGGTTACTGATGTAACCCTCGTTCCCTGAGGGAGGGAACGGGAGACGTAACGTCGACGTGACGACGTAATTGGGATCACTTCAGGGAGCCCTATCAACTTCGAGTGTCTACAGAACGAGCCAATGAACGTTGGCGTGCGTGAATCGCGTCACGCGCCCCGCCCCGCCGCGCGGGTATAAACAGGAAGCGGGCGCACGCACACATTGTTTTTCGCTGAGGAGCCGAGATTTGTGACGGCCAAGCAGCGATGGTCAGCAACGGTGGCGACGGGACGTTACGTCTCCCGTTCCCTCCCTCAGGGAACGAGGGTTACATCAGTAACCGAGACGTTCCCTTTCAGTCGCTCACGTTCGACGTAACGTCGACGTGACGACGTAATTGGGATCCCATGGAAAACGCCACGGTTGCTGCCACATCCAGCGCCCTACGCAAGACTCTCAGACCCCCAACTGCTGGGGCGGAAGATCTGCGTAGAGGGAGTTCAACTGCTGTTCCATTATACCCCACACAGCGGAACTCTTGGATAACACTGGGAAAGCGTACCTCTCCAGGGGAAAGAACGCTGCGGAGCCACATCCTGCCCGAAGGGAGGTAACATGTGGAGAATACACATATGGACTGGCCGAAGGGGCAGTGCGACATATGGAATGTCACTGGGGTGGCTCCACCCGAAGGGGGAGACACACCGGACAGTGACGGCAGAGCAGACTCTGCCAAGGGAAGACACGGGCTCACCGCAGGGAACTGGTCGTGGAAGAATACACATATGGGATCGCCGCAGGGATCACCACATATGGAACCCAGCCTAGCACAAGTTACACAAGCATACGAGCACTAGGCCTGGCGTCGGACGCTCCGCAACGTCCGACTGCCGAAGGGGTGCGGAGGAACTCACAGGGTTCGCCAATGGGGAACTCGACTGGAGTAAAAAGCGCACGTATCCGTTCCTAGGAAGGGAGTGGCGCAGCAAGCCGACACTAGAGCGGGAACTTCGGTGTTACCGGCTAGTAGAAGCGAGCACACAGGAAGAAACCGGCTCAACACGTAAGCTATAAAACCTAGCGAACGTGTTAGGTGTCGCCCAGCCCGCAGCTCTACAGATGTCTGTCAGCGAGGCGCCGTGAGCCAGCGCCCAGGAAGAAGCGACACTCCTAGTGGAGTGGGCTTTCAACCCAGGCGGGCAGGGCACGCCTTGGGCTTCGTAAGCCAAGGCGATGGCATCCACTATCCAGTGGGCCATCCTCTGCTTGGAGACAGCCTTCCCTTTCTGCTGGCCTCCGTAACAGACGAAGAGCTGATCTGAGGTCCTGAGGCTTTGCGTTCTGTCCACGTACAGACGCAGAGCGCGAACGGGACAGAGAAAAGCCAGGGCTGGGTCTGCCTCCTCCGAAGGCAGCGCTTGCAGGTTCACTACCTGGTCCCGGAAGGGAGTGGTAGGAACCTTGGGCACGTATCCGGGCCGGGGTCTCAGGATGACGTGAGAGTTATCCGGGCCGAATTCTAGGCACGATTCGTCGACCGAAAATGCATGCAGGTCCCCTACCCTCTTGATAGAGGCCAATGCAACCAGGAGTACTGTCTTACAGGACAGAATTTTTAACTCAGCTGATTGCAGAGGCTCAAAGGGTGGTCTCTGAAGTGCCGAAAGGACCAGAGACAAGTCCCAAGAGGGTATAGAGAGTGGGCGAGGAGGATTCAGTCTCCTCGCTCCCCTCAGGAACCTGACGATCAGGTCATGCTTTCCCAAAGACTTACCATCAACAGCATCGTGATGTGCGGCAATAGCGGCAACATACACTTTAAGGGTGGAGGGAGACAGCCTTCGCTCCAGCCCTTCTTGCAGGAAGGAAAGCACGGCTCTGATCGAGCAAGATCGGGGGTTCTCCTCATGAGAGGAGCACCAGTCAACGAACAGGTTCCACTTCAATGCATAGAGGCGCCTCGTAGAGGGGGCTCTAGCGGAAGTGATGGTGTCAACTACCGCAGGGGGTAGGTCACTTAGAACCTCCGCGTCCCGTCCAGGGACCAGACATGGAGTTTCCAGAGGTCTGGACGCGGGTGCCATAGGGTGCCCCGTCTCTGAGAGAGCAGGTCCTCTCTCAGAGGGATGGGCCAGGGAGGGGCTGTCGCGAGGAGCACTAGTTCCGGGAACCAGGTCCGGTTGGCCAATACGGCGCAACTAACAAGACCTGCTCCTCGTCCTCCCTGACTTTGCACAAGGTCTGTGCAAGAAGGCTCACTGGGGGAAACGCATACTTGCGAAGGCCCCGGGGCCAGCTGTGTGCCAGAGCATCCGTGCCGAGGGTCCCCTCGGTCAGGGAATAGAACAACTGGCAATGAGACGTGTCCGGGGCGGCAAACAGATCTACCTGAGCGGTCCCGAAGCGCCTGAAAATCAGCTGGACCACCTGGGGATGGAGTCGCCATTCTCCCGGTAGCACCTGCTGCCGTGAGAGCTCGTCGGCTGCACGGTTGAGCAGGCCCGGAATGTAAACGGCACGAAGCGACCTCAGATGCTTCTGACTCCAGAGGAGGAGATGGCGGGCGAGTTGTGACATGCGGCGGGAGCGTAGACCACCTTGGCGGTTGATGTACGCAACGGTCGCAGTGCTGTCCGTACGGACCAGTACGTGCTTGCCTAGTAGCAGCGTTTTGAAACGGCTCAGTGCAAGACGTACTGCTAACAACTCGAGGCAGTTGATGTGCCAATGCAGTTGAGGCCCCGTCCACAGACCTGAAGCTGCATGCCCGTTGTACGTGGCCCCCCAGCCGGTGGTAGAGGCATCCGTGGAGACCACAGAGTGCCTGGACACTTGTTCCAGGGGAACACCTGCCCGCAGGAACGAAGGGTCCGACCACAAGCTGAGAGTTTGGCGACAGTGCGGAGTCACTTGGACCCGGCACGAGCCGCTCTGCCACGCCCATCTCGGGACTCGATCGTGGAGCCAGTGTTGGAGCGGCCTCATATGAAGCAATCCGAGCGGCGTAACCGCGGCTGCAGATGCCATATGCCCCAGGAGCCTCTGAAACAGTTTCAGTGGTGCCGCTGTTCTGCGTCTGAGCGTGCTCACGCAGTTCAACACTGACTGGACACGGGCCTCGGTGAGGCGCGCTGTCATGTTGATCGAGTCCAACTCCATACCAAGAAAAGAGATCCTCTGCCCGGGGGTGAGTTTGCTCTTTTCCCAGTTGACCCGAAGCCCTAGATGGCTGAGGTGACTGAGCACCATGTCCCTGTGTTCGCACAACTGCTCTCTCGACTGGGCCAGAATCAGCCAGTCGTCGAGGTAGTTGAGGATGCGAACACCACGCTCGCACATGGGAGCAATGGCCGCCTCCGCGACTTTCGTGAAGACGCGGGGCGACAGGGCCAGCCCGAAGGGTAAGACCTTGTACTGATATGCCCGTCCCTCGAACGCAAAGCGGAGAAACGGTCTGTGTCGAGGGAGAATCGAGACATGAAAGTACGCGTCCTTCAGGTCGATCGCTGCAAACCAATCTTGGGGACGGATGCATTTGAAAATGCGTTTCTGCGTAAGCATCTTGAACGGTAGCCTGTGAAGGGACCGGTTCAGGACGCGCAGGTCCAAGATTGGTCGTAACCCACCACCTTTCTTGGGTACAATGAAGTACGGGCTGTAGAAGCCGGTCTTCATATCGGCTGGAGGGACCGGCTCGATCGCGTCCTTCGCCAGTAGGACTGCGATCTCCGCCCTGAGCACGGGGGCATTGTCCGCCAGAACACGGGTGAACAGGATGCCCTTGAAAGCAGGGGGGCGCCGGGCGAACTGAATCGCATAGCCGAGTCTGATGGTACGGATGAGCCAGCGAGACGGGCTGGGAAGCGTTAACCAGGCTCCCAGAGACCGAGCAAGCGGGACTAACGGCACCACAGACGTACCCGGGGTGGGGCAGCGCGGCGGAATGCAGGGACCCGACTCGGACGGCACAGCGGCCCGAAGTGGGGTCTGAGTGTGTGGTGCAGCACATACCTGCTTCCGTCGAAGGGCAGAGTGAGTGTGTGGAGGCGACCGCACGTCCGGAACACAGCCACTGCTGCTCGCTGGCGATGAAAGAGGGGCTCGGGAGTGACAAGGCATGGCGGCGTCGTCGACTGCCAAGCGCGCCCTCTTGGGGCCCAGAGGTTTCAGAAATTGCTCTTTTTTTGAAAATGTGGGTACCACTGACCCGTGGGTCAGTGGCGGAACAAAAAGAAAAGGAAACAAAAGATTCTCCGCCCGGCCCTCCACCGGGGGAAGGAGTGGCGCCTTCGCCATCTCCTGAAGAGCAACTTGATCCACCTCTGGGCCGCCCGTCTCAGGGTCGTTTGCACCGTCGCTTGCCTCCTGGTTTGGCAGCGGCCTGGACGGGCGGGGTCGGCTTTCTGCGGCTTGCTCCACGCTGAGGCCTGGATGATGGCTGCTGCTGCTGGGGCTTGGCGGGAGCGGAGGACGCCGCAGAAGGCCGACCTCGGCGACGAGTAGACGGAGGGTCTGCGGCCGGCGGACGGGTGGGAGCAGCAGCGGTCCGCCGGGGCAGGATGTGCCGGATGGCCTCCGTCTGCTTCTGTGCGGCCGAGAACTGTTGGGCAAAGCTCTCGACCGCGTCGCCGAACAACCCAACCTGGGAAAGAGGGGCATCCAGGAACCGATATTTATCAGTGTCCCTCATATCCGCCAGATTGAGCCAAAGGTGGCGCTCCTGGACCACCATGGTGGACATCGCCTGACCAACTGAACGTGCGGTTTCCTTCGTCGCCCGGAGGGCGAGGTCGGTTGCCACACGGAGCTCCCGGAGGAGCTCTGGGTCAGAACCACCCTCGTTCATGTCCATGAGCGCCTGGGCCTGGTGGACCTGCAAGAGCGCCATGGCATGGAGGGCGGAAGCAGCCTGTCCACAGGCCTTGTAAGCCCTCGCCGTTAGACCGGACGAAAACTTACAGGCCTTGGACGGGAGGCGTGGATTACCCCGCCAAGAGGAAGCGGACGCCGGACACAGCTGCATCGCGACGGCCCGCTCCACTGGGGGGATATCCACATACCCCTTAGCTGCCCCGCCGTCGAGGGTGGCGAGGGGTGAGGAGCCACTAGAACGGCTTCGGGCACTATACGGTGCCTTCCACGTCCTAGAAAGCTCCTCATGCACTTCCGGAAAGAAAGGTACCGGGGCGGCGCACTGAGAACCAGCACGGCCCGCCCCGAGAAACCAATCGTCCAACCGAGAAGGTTCGGGACGTGGTGGAGGATTCCACGCAAGCCCGACCTTCTCGGCGGCCCGGGAAAGCATAGCAGTCCATTCTGGATCTGGCTCGGACAACGCTACACACCCCGAGGGGGGCAACGCAGCCGAGTCGTCATTTCCAGAGGACAGCTCCCCCTCCGATGCTGCGATCGACATCTGATCGTCAGCTGGAGCCCCAAAGGAAACGGTTGGCCGTTCCGGAGAAGGACCAAGACGTTCACTAAGGAGCCCCAATGGCGACAGCGCTTGTGAGGCGTGAGGGGCCCGCGGAGGATGACTCGACGGGGAAGCCCTCACGGTAATCCTCAGATCACCCTGGTCATGCACCGAAGTAGGTATATTCTGCGGGGCAGAATAGACACTAGATCGGGGCATAGGCGAGGGGACTGCACCTCCCTTGAGGTAAGCGAGTCTCGATCTAAGCGCTGCGATAGTCATATTCCCGCAATGGGAACATGAACTATCCACAAAAGCTGCCTCAGCGTGTTGAATGCCCAAACACGAGAGGCAACTACTGTGGCCATCTGCTGGCGCCAGGGAACGACGGCATCCAGAAACGCACAAGCGGAATGACATCTTGAAAAAGACGCAGGATCACGCTTGTGTTGCTCTTTTAGTGAAAACAAAAAAATAGAAAAATAACTCTCTCAGTGCTGAGGCACCCAGGGGTAGCCGCGGTGTGAATGAACACACGGGGAAACGCCCACCGAACCGACACACACACACACAAACACAGAACAATAGTGCTGTGAAAACAGCAGTTGTGAGCTGCAATGCTCGCGGCCACCGCTGATCGCGCCGTCACACCAACACAAGGAGAGTCCTCTTCTCGTTTTCAAAGGCAGTCTTTTCCTGTAGAGTTCGGAAGTGAAAGCAAAAGCTCGGCTCCGAAGTGAAAGACAATGTGTGCGTGCGCCCGCTTCCTGTTTATACCCGCGCGGCGGGGCGGGGCGCGTGACGCGATTCACGCACGCCAACGTTCATTGGCTCGTTCTGTAGACACTCGAAGTTGATAGGGCTCCCTGAAGTGATCCCAATTACGTCGTCACGTCGACGTTACGTCGAACGTGAGCGACTGAAAGGGAACTAAGTGAACTGAACATGTCCCCTCCCGTTCACCGTACATATCGGTTTTGTACACTTGTACTTCACCTCAGCAGACATAAGGAATGTGCCACACCCTGATAAAGCTGGGATTAAAAAGTCAATGTGAAACTGAAATTGCTTTTTTCATTTACATCTCTGCAATTTTTTTTTTTTTTTTCTGTTGACATTTGTCAGTGAAAGCAGCTTTCCTGTTTGAATAACTCTTCTGAATCATCTGTGTTTTGATTCATGCCTTATTGTCTGTCTGCTGTTTCACGACAAGCAGAGTGTATATAAAGCATCTTTACTGTGTGTTCATCCTCAGGCGCTCCAGTTCGGTCTCAATTTTGACAGTGAAGAGGAAGCCAAGCGCTTCAGTTCTGTAACTGATGATCTTCTGGTTAGACTGAGGAAAAGCGGTAAATAACAGCACAGCAGGCTGTATCTTTACTTTACTTCACTTGTGTCCCTCTGCTGGAAAAAATATTATCGTTTTCTTCTGACATGATTCACTCTTTCTGTAACACTATATGCTGCACTCCCATTTTTTTTTTTCTAACTAAGGCTACTCAACCAGTTGTGTGTTTCCTCATGCCTGTTTCTTCCGCATTCTGCTCTCTGATGTATTTGGGACCCAAAGGGGTCTGTTCATGTCGGTCTGCTTAGTCCTCTTTTTAAACACTTCCCCTCTGTGTGTCGACTGATTTAGCGACTTCTGCCAGGACAAGAAGAAGATTGTGCATTTGAGTCTTTTCCGACAAACTAATGTTAAATATCACTCCGATCATTCTTACACCACTAAATCTTACCTTCTTGTTCTTTCACTAATAAACCTTACATTTTAAGTCATGCACTGGTGAATTTATTAAGAACCATTATCTTAATTTTGTCTTGCAGAAAAAAGAAGAGACCCACCCAGTGGGTCCCAAGTTGTTTACTAATCAATCAATCAATCATTTATTTATAGAGCACATTTAAAACACAACCAATGTTGACCAAAGTGCTTCACAAGCAATCAAAGAAACACAGTAGAACAAATAGAACAGATACAGCATGCATATATAATACAAAAAATAAGAACAAGCGAGCAGTAATAATATAGCTAAAATAGCTATATAGTGTTAAAAGCCATGGACAATAAATGAGTCTTTAGCTGAGTTTTAAAAATGTAAATAGACGGGGCATGCCTAATAAACATCGGAAGGCTATTCCAAAGCTTCGGGCCTGCGACAGCAAAAGATCGATCGCCACGTTTTTTTTTTGTTTTACTTTAGGGACTGTTAGGAGGCCATGGTCACTGGATCTCAGGTTTCTAGATGGTGTATAAGGAACCAAAAGTTCAGTTAAATATTGCGGTGCCAGATTATTCAAAGCTTTGTAAACAAATAATACAATTTTAAACTCAATCCTGTACTTGACTGGTAGCCAGTGAAGGGACATTAAAACAGGTGTTATATGGTCATACTTACGCTTCCCTGCAAGCAATCTAGCGGCTGCATTCTGAACTAGCTGTAGGCGGGAGATAGATGCCTGAGTACTGCCATAGTACAATGAATTGCAGTAATCAAGCCTACAGGTAATGAAAGCATGAATGGCTATTTCTAAATTATTTCTTGTAAGAATGGATTTTACTTTACTGAGTAGGCGGAGTTGGTAAATACATGACTTGACCACAGCAGAAATCTGTTTATCAAATTTTAAATTTGAATCAAATAAGAAGCCCAAATTCCTAACACACTTTGTGTTATAAGGGGTGACAGGGCCGAGGTCAAGGTCAAAATCGCAGTTTTCCTTGGGGCCGAACAGAATAAACTCAGTTTTGTTTTCATTTAAATGAAGAAAATTGAGGGAAAGCCATGCCTTAAGATCATTCAGGCAGTCTAACAGTGGCTGAAGAGAAGAATCATTATTGCATTGCAGGGGAAGGTAAAGTTGGGTGTCGTCAGCATATAAATGAAAGGAGACACCATATTTTTTAAAGATAGTGGCCAGAGGAAGTAAATATAGAGAGAATAACACCGGCCCAAGGATTGATCCCTGGGGGACACCACAATTAAGCGGTTTATTAGAGGATGAATATTGACCTAACTGAACCTGTAAATAGTAAAACATCTATCTGACAGATAAGAGCGAAACCACTGTAAGACAGAACGTCTCGGTTACATATGGTAACCCTCGTTCCCTGAGGGAGGGAACGGAGACGTACGTCGTGGTGAACGACGAATAGGAATCTCGCTAGAGAGGCCAATCTACTTCGAGTGAACTAAAACAAGCCAATGCACATTGGCGTGCAATCATTTGCATCAGCTGTGCAGCCTCGCAGCGCGGGTATTTAACGAGCAGCTGGTGTGATTGCACTTCAGTTTTTTTGCTGAGGAGCCAAGCCTGAAAAAGCTGGTTGCCCCGGCGGGTAGCGGCAGATGTGGTGACGGGACGTACGTCTCCGTTCCCTCCCTCAGGGAACGAGGGTTACCATATGTAACCGAGACGTTCCCTATCGTTCGGTCACTACGACGTACGTCGTGGTGAACGACGAATAGGAATCCCTACCAAAGTGCCACAGCTGCTGCACCCCATCCAGCGCCCTGGGCAAGCCTCTACACCTTCTTGCCTGGAAGGACGATAGGAGAGGGCTTACCCCAAGAGTATCCACACTGTTGTTCCAAGATAACCCCTACAGTGAGATATTGGATAACACTGGGAAAGCGTGCCCGAACTGAGGGAGGGGAACGCTGCGGGAACCACATTCTTAAGAAGAGTTATGTGGGAAACACATATGGACTAACCCAAGGGTTGTACTGCATATGAATAATGGGTGACTTAGCCCAAGGGAAAGACACGGGCTTCCGTTAGGAGCAGCCGTGGAAGATATACACATATGGGATCCCTGTAGGGTCACACATATGGGACCCAGCCTAGACCCGGTTCTCAAGGATTCAGCGGATAAAGGCCTGGCACCGGACGCTCCGCCACATCCGGGCCGAGGGTGTTTGGAGGACTCGACAGGTTTTGACTCTGGAGCAATAAGGGTGCACAGTAGGGTGCAGCAAGCCGACAGAGCCGGTACTCTCAGTGCTTCTACCCGTTTAGGGTGAGAACATGGGAGGACACAGGCTCTACACATAGGCTATAGTATCTAGCGAACGTGTTAGGTGTCGCCCAGCCCGCAGCTCTACAGATATCTGTTAGCGAGGAGCCACGTGCCAGCGCCCAGGAGGATGCAACGCCTCTCGTGGAGTGTGCATGCAACCTGAGCGGGCAGGGCACGCCTTGAGCTTCGTAAGCCAAGGCGATGGCATCCACTATCCAGTGGGCCATCCTCTGCTTGGAGACAGCCTTCCCCTTCTGCTGGCCTCCGTAACAGACAAAGAGCTGGTCTGAGGTCCTGACGCTTTGGGTTCTGTCCACGTACATACGCAGAGCGCGAACGGGACAGAGCAAAGCCAGGGCTGGGTCTGCCTCCTCCAGGGGCAGCGCTTGCAGGTTCACTACCTGATCTCTAAAGGGAGTGGTAGGAACCTTGGGCACATAGCTAGGCCGGGGTCTCAGTACAACATGGTTGTCACCCGGCCCGAACTCGTCGACCGAAAATGCTTGCAGGTCCCCTACCCTCTTGATCGAGGCCAGTGCAATCAGCAGCAAAGTCTTCAAGGAGAGAAGCTTTAAGTCTGCTGACTGCAAAGGCTCAAAGGGAGCATCCTGAAGTGCTCGGAGCACCAGGGAAAGGTCCCAAGAGGGTATGGAGGGGGGACGAGGAGGATTTAATCGTCTCGCCCCCCTAAGGAACCTGACGACCAGGTCGTGCTTTCCAACTGTTTTGCCATCTATGTGGTCATGATAGGCTGAAATAGCAGCAGCATGTACTTTAAGAGTGGAGGGAGACAGCCTTCGCTCCAACCCTTGCTGCAAGAAGGAAAGCACTGACCCTATCGAACATCTTCGGGGGTCCTCTCTGCGGGAGGAACACCACTCGACGAACAGGTTCCACTTCAAGGCGTACGCACGTCTCGTAGACGGCGCTAGCGCAGAAGTGATGGTGTTAAGTACCTCTGGGGGTAAGTCACCTAGAACCTCCGCGTCCCGTCCAGGGACCAGACATGGAGTTTCCAGAGGTCCGGACGCGGGTGCCAAAGGGTGCCCCGTCTCTGAGTCAGAAGATCCTTCCTCAGAGGAATGGGCCAGGGAGGGACTGTCACGAGGAGCATGATCTCTGGGAACCAAGTCCGGGTGGGCCAATAGGGAGCCACCAGAAGGACCTGCTCCTCGTCCTCCCTGACTTTGCACAGTGTCTGTGCAAGTAGGCTCACTGGGGGAAATGCATATTTGCGGAGGCCCCGGGGCCAGCTGTGTGCCAGTGCATCCGTGCCGAGTGTTCCCTCGGTCAGGGAGTAAAACAACCGGCAGTGGGAGGTTTCTGAGGAGGCAAACAGGTCTACCTGAGCCTCTCCGAACACTCTCCAGATCAGCTGAACCACCTGGGGATGGAGTCGCCATTCTCCCGGGAGCACAGCTCGTGATAGCTCGTCGGCCACACGGTTGAGCACACCGGGGACATACATGGCTCGAAGCGACCTCAGATGCTTCTGACTCCAAAGGAGGAGATGGCGGGCGAGTTGCGACATGCGACGGGAGCGTAGACCACCTTGACGGTTGATGTACGCAACGGTCGCAGTGTTGTCCGTACGGACCAGCACGTCTCTGCCCTGTAGCGGCCTTTTCAGGCGGCTCAAAGCGAGATGTACTGCTAGCAACTCGAGGCAGTTGATGTGCCACTGCAGTTGGGGGCCCGTCCACACCCCTGACACTGCATGCCCGTTGTACGTGGCACCCCAGCCGGTGGCAGAGGCATCTGTGAAAACCACAGCATGCCTGGACACCTGTTCCAAGGGGACTCCAGCCCGGAGGAACGAGGGGTCTGACCACGGACTGAAGGTCTGGCGGCACGCCGGTGTGATTGCCACCCGGTGAGTGCCGTGATGCCACGCCCATCTCGGGACTCGGCCGTGAAGCCAGTGCTGAAGCGGTCTCATATGGAGCAGGCCGAGCGGAGTTACCGCTGCTGCCGCTGCCATATGCCCCAGGAGCCTCTGAAAGAATTTCAGTGGGACCGCCGTCCTGCCCTTGAACGTGTTCAAGCAGTTCAGCACCGACTGAGCGCGTTGCTCTGTGAGGCGCGCTGTCTGTGCGACCGAATCCAACTCCATACCGAGATAAGAGATCCTCTGCACAGGGGCGAGTTTGCTCTTCTCCCAGTTGACCTGAAGGCCCAGCTGGCTGAGGTGCCTGAGCACGAGGTCCCTGTGTTCGCATAACTGATCTCGAGAGTGTGCTAATATGAGCCAGTCGTCGAGATAGTTGAGAATGCGAACGCCCTGTTCTCTCAGGGGAACAAGGGCCCCCTCCGTGACTTTCGTGAAGACACGGGGGGACAGAGCCAGCCCGAAGGGTAGAACCTTGTACTGATATGCTCGACCCTCGAACGCAAAGCGCAGAAACGGCCTGTGTCGAGGAAGAATCGAGACATGAAAGTACGCGTCCTTCAGGTCGATCGCTGCAAACGAATCTTGGGGACGGATGCATTCGAAAATGCGTTTCTGCGTGAGCATTTTGAACGGTAGCCTGTGAAGGCTCCGATTCAAAACTCGCAGGTCCAAGATCGGTCGTAACCCACCACCTTTCTTGGGTACAATGAAGTAGGGACTGTAGTGCCCTGACCTCATATCGGCTGGAGGGACCGGCTCTATCGCGTCCTTCGCCAGTAGGACTGCGATCTCCGCGCGCAAGACATGGGCATCGGCTGCTCTCACTGTAGTGGAGTGGATGGCCCGAAACTTGGGGGGACGCCGGGCGAACTGAATCGCATAGCCGAGCCTGATGGTCCGAATGAGCCAGCGAGACGGACTGGGGAGCGCTAGCCAGGCTCGCAGAGACCGTACAAGCGGGACCAAAGGGACCGTAGGCATACCCGGAGTGGGGCAGCGAGGTGGAACACAGGGGCTCGGCTCGGGAGGCTCTCTCTGGAAGGCGGCCCGTAGCGGAGTCTGAGTGTGCTGCGCAACACTTACCTGGTTCCACGAGGCGGGAGGTGCAGGAGACGGCTTGGTTGCGTTCTCGAGCTGCACACTGCTGCCTGCTGGCGATAGAAGAGGTGGATGAGAGTGGTAAGGATTCTCTCCCCCCACTGCTCTCCGGGCCCTCTTCGGACCCAGAGACGGAAGAAACTGCTCTTTTATTGAAATTTTGGGTACCGCTGGTTTTGAGGCCAGCGGCGGAACAAAAAGAAAAGGAAAACAAGGATTTTCCACCCGGCCCTCTTCCGGGGGATGGAGCGATGCCGTCATCGTCTCCTGGAGAGCAGTCCCTGCCATCTCTGGGTCGCCCGTCCTAGGGCCGCTTGCCCTTGGCCTTGCCGCCCTTCTTGGTGGGGTCCTGGACGGGCGGGGCGGACCGCCTGCGACTGGCTCCACGGCGCCGTTTGGATGGAGGCTGCTGCTGCGGCGCGGGAGCAGGGGCAGACGCAGGAGGCCGCCCTCGGCGACGAGCAGACTGAGGAGCCGCAGACGGAGGGGTGGAAGCAGCAGCTGGCCGCCGCGGCAGGATGTGACGGATGGCCTCAGTCTGCTTTTGTACAGCCGAGAACTGCTGGGCGAAGTTCTCGACCGCGTCGCCGAAGAGGCCGGTCTGGGACACGGGGGAGTTCAGGAACCGGAGCTTATCGGTCTCCCGCATGTCCGCCAGACACAGCCAGAGATGGCGTTCCTGGACCACCATGGTGGACATCGCACGACCCACCGACCGCGCGGTCACCTTCGTCGCACGAAGCGCGAGGTCCGTCGCGATACGAAGTTCCTGAAGAACTTGGGGATCATGACCACCCTCGTGCAGGTTCTTCAGTGCCTTGGCCTGATGAACCTGCAGCAACGCCATGGCGTGCACGGCAGAGGCAGCTTCCCCACAGGCCTTGTAAGCCTTGCCGGTTAAATCCGACGAGTACTTACAGGCCCGTGAAGGGAGACACGGTTCTCCGCGCCAAGTGGAGTTAGGGCACAGTTGCATAGCAACGGCCCGTTCCACTGGCGGGATGCGCGTGTATCCCTTAGCTGCCCCGCCATCAAGGGTGGTGAGGGAGGAGGAGCCACCGGAACGGTTTCTGGCAGTAAAAGGTGCCGTCCACGTCCCCGTAAGCTCCTCATGCACTTCCGGGAAGAAAGGCACTGGGGTGGGTTGCTGAGAACCAGCGCGCGCCACCCCGAGATGCCAATCGTCCAACCTCGAGGGTTCGGGACATGGTGGAGGATTCCACACGAGCCCGACCCCGTTGGCGGCCCGGGAAAGCATGGCCATCATCTCCGGGTCCGTCTCAGGCACCGTTGACACCCCCGAAGGAGGCAACGGCGCCGAGTCGTCATCCGCAGAGAAGTCTGACCCACCCTCCGATGCAGCGATCGACATCTGATCCTCACAGGGAGCCCCAAAGGAGACAACCGGTACACACCGCGAGGATGGTCCAGCTCTCTCCAAAGGGGGCTCAACTGGCTGCGGAGCATGAGAGGGGTGAGGGCTCCTAGGGGGTTGGTTCCCCGAAGGAGCCGCGCTCACCGTGATCCTCAGGTCACCCATGTCGCTGCCCGAAGCCATCCTCTGAGGAGGATTGGATCGAGGCAGCGGCACGGGGACTCCGCCCCTTTGCAGGAACGTGAGTCTCGACCGCAGCTCCGCGATGGTCATCTTCCCACAATGGGTACATGACTCATCCACAAGCGCTGCCTCAGCGTGTTCAATGCCCAGACACACGAGGCAGCGCTTGTGACCATCCTGTGAGCCCAGGTAACGACCGCATCCAGAAACACACAGATAGAAAGTCATTTTTTTCTCTTTTGAAAAAGACGCTCTCTATCTGTGTAAGCTCTTTTAGGGACTGCTCTCACTGGTGCTGAAACACGCAGGGGAACAGTCACTGCGAACACAGACAGGAATGTGCACCTGTCTGTGCGCTGTCACTCTCTCTCTCGCAGGCAGGTCTTACCAGCTGTAAAAACAGCTTTTGAGCGCTCTGCTGGCGCACCTTACCAGCTGTTATAACAGCCCTTTTTTTTTTTTTTGCTCAATACCACAAAACAAAAAAGGACAGAAAGAGAAGAGAGAAGAGAGAAAAAGACTGCTCGCGCTGCCGTGCTGTAACGCCCGCACCGGGAAGGAGAGGTCCAGAAAGGCTCGTTGATTAGTAAATCACTCTCTGTAAGACGCATCGAAGTGCTTGGCTCCGAAGCAAAAGACTGAAGTGCAATCACACCAGCTGCTCGTTAAATACCCGCGCTGCGAGGCTGCACAGCTGATGCAAATGATTGCACGCCAATGTGCATTGGCTTGTTTTAGTTCACTCGAAGTAGATTGGCCTCTCTAGCGAGATTCCTATTCGTCGCTCACCACGACGTACGTCGTAGTGACCGAACGATAGGGAACCCCGAAGTCCTACACAAGACTCCAAGCATGACAGAATAATGCTGTGGTCTACTAAGTCAAAAGCGGCACTTAGATCCAAGAGGATCAGAGCCAATGGTTTGCCAGAATCTGTGATAAAATATATGTCATTAAGAACTCTTAAAAGAGCAGACTCAGTGCTATATGTAAAGCTTTAAAACCAGATTGATAAACTTCATTGATTGAATTATTTAACAGGAAAGTTTGTAATTGTACCAAAACTGCTTTCTCCATAATCTTTGAAATAAAAGGGAGATTTGAAATGGGTCGAAAACTGGAGAGAGATGATTTTTAATATAAGGAGTTATCACAGCCTGTTTGAGGCAAGCAGGAACAGTGCCCGTATGTAAGCACTTGTTAATGACTGACAGCAGACTTGAACCCATAGCACCCACATTTTGTTTTAGGAAATGTGATGGAACAATATCATGTAGGCATGATGTAGGCTTAAGACGATCCACAATTTCCTTACAGGCCTGAAAGCTGAGTGGCTCAAACACAGACCATGTGACGGAATATAATGGAATCTCTGGCAAAACATGTCCTGACTGAGACATCTTAGATCTAATAGCCAATACCTTATTAGTGAAAAAGCTTGCAAAACTTTCACAGAGCGAGACAGAAGGCTCAGGAAAAAGATTAACAGGTGGATTTAACACAGAGTCAATAGTGGAAAAAAGCACACGCGGGTTATTTCTATTAAGCATAATTAAATCAGAGAAATATTTACTCTTAGCAGCTTTAGCTGCCCTCTGAAATGAGGAAAGACAGTTTCTCATAATTTCGTATGAAACATGCAATTTGTCTTTTTTCCATCTGCGCTCGGGTTGCCGGCAAGCCTGCCTAAGAGAGCGCACTGAGTCATTAAACCATGGAATTGGCACAGATTTACGAAATTTAAGCTTTAGAGGTGCAATACTGTTCAGAATAGAAGCACAGGTGGAATTAAAATAACTGAGATGTTCATCCGCATCCAGGTTATGTAGAGTAGATTCAGTTTTAAAAGAAGAATTTTTTAACAATTTATTAATAATTTATGAATGCATAGTCATGTTTTGTAAATGATTAGAT
>CM043355.1:67291467-67426467 GCA_023718395.1 Leucaspius delineatus
GAGACGATCATTTGCAAATAAAATACTCTGGTGTTTTCAAGCTTTGCTCTGAATGTCCTGGGGAACCACAGCTGTGGGAATGCTCGTTTGAGTTTGCATATGAAAGCACATAATTATGATGATGAAACGCTTTGCATCTCCTCTCTGTTGCACGAACACACACTCAGACCTCATGTTTTATTAACCCCTGCGTTACCTGTAGATATTATACATCCATCATGTTGAAGATCCGCTCGAGCACAAACCTATTTAACTCTGGATTCATTTAGGCTTCTGATGTAAATATCTGAATCAGAATATCTGTGATGATGATGATGATGAAGAACCGTCTGTTCTTCTTTTGCTGAAACATGTTGAACTGGATCTCAGTATCTGAAGTGTGAATCAGTGACACACACACACACACACACACGTTATCAGACCTTTACCTGTTTCACATTATAGAGTCGCTTTGTTCGACACAAACAGATTCTAGAGCAGAAACACCGATGAACAGGAACTGAGGAAACATCACAGATCTCAGATAAAGTGTGTGTGTGTGTGTGTGTGTGTGTGTGTGTGTGTGTGTGTGTGTGTGTGTGTGTGTGTGTGTGTGTGTTTGAGCTCTTGCTGCTGCTGTCAGTGATTCACTGAGGAGAGAACGAGAGAAACAGCTGAAGATGGAGGACAGAGAAGCTCTGTGTCTCGACCAGCTGCTCCTGAGAGAGAGAGAGAGAGAGACTCACACACACACACACACACACACACACACACACACACACACACACTTGTGCTGCTGTGGGAAGAATGTGGTGTTGTGTCTCATAGCAGGAATTCCAGTCTCTCTCTCTCTCTCTCTGCGAGCAGAGGAGTCTGTCTGCGCCGGCCCATCTCTATGGCCAGAGACTGTGCTCAAACACACACACACACACACACACACACACACACACACACACACACACACACACACACACACACAGAGAGAACTTCTTCATGTTCAGACCTGTGACTGTCTTCAGTTCCCTTACGAGAACGTTCTCTCGTACTGCGTTGCAAACGCTTATGGGAAAACTCCTTTTCTCGAGAATATTGAAGCCTTTATTTTAAAACGCATTTGCTACAGCACAGGCGAGAGCATCAGACCCACGTGAGTGAGCTGATAGGCTGTGCTGTGGACAACTGCACGAACCAATGGCGGATAGACAGAAGCGCGCGAGCCAATCAGGGCGCTTGGCGCTCTGTCACTGTCAAGCGCGCGAAACTACACGTGACCATAACATATAAATACAGATAGAATCCGCCATTTGACAGATTTAATCTCCTTCAGCTCGACTCACCTCGTCGCTGATTTTCTCCGGTCGTAAGAAGCCCTCGTCGTGGAAAAGCCGTCCAGCGGAACAGCTTCGCATCCCGGCATCTCGCCAGCTGAGCGTTTCCCTGTGGCATCCGACGAAAAATTATATCCTTTTCATTGCATATTTATCTAAAAGAGCAAACCGCTGTTTTCACAGCGCGGCATAATGCCTCTCTCCATCTGTGAGAGCTGCGGGGTCTCCCTGCATGCATCCGACGGACACACCCAGTGTGCGGCCTGCCTCGGCCCTGAGCACGCCGAGGCAGCGCTCATGAAAGGCGGCTGCCAATTCTGCGACGGGATGCCTGTCTCCGTTCTCCGTTCAAGGCTGTCTTCAACGGTGACCGATTCCGCCCACCTTCCGTCTTCGGCGCCCCACGAGCCCCGTAGGAAGAAGCGGCGCGATCAGAGGCGTCCTGAGCGCGGTGAGTTTAGCGAGTGCACGCCGGGCCTTTCTCCTCGTGCCTCGCCCACGCCTTCTTCGCCTGTCCTGTTCTCTCGGAGCGAGCAGCGCCCCTCGTCTGAAGCGGCTGGACTCGTCTCTTTCGGCGCATCTCCGGATGACGTCGATGACGCACTTTCTATGGCGGCATCTGAGAGCGAGGATTGGTCGGGCTCCGCGGACCCCGCCCCCCCCCCTCTCAGCTAGAGTTTTCTGATACTCGAGCGAGCATTGACGCCGAACTTCTCCGTGTCATGTCTCGCGCTGTTGACGAGTTGGGACTCGATTGGCTTTCTCCAGCTGAGCCCGCCAGAAGCCGCCTCGATGAATGGTACCTGCCGGGGCGCCAGCAGGCCCCTCGTCAGCGCGCCGCTCCATTTATGCCTGAGGTTCACGAAGAGCTCACAAAATGCTGGCGCGCGCCCTTTTCAGCGCGAACGCGCTCATCTGCCTCTTCTACGCTCTCCACTGTTGACGGCGCTGAAGAGAAAGGATATGTGTCTCTCCCCCCACTGGAGGAAGCGGTCGCTGCACACTTATGCCCCCCCACTGCAGGTAGTTGGAGGTCTAAGACGGTGCACCCTTCTAAGCCGTGCAGAACTACTTCGGCCATTGCCAGCCGCGCATACGCTGCCGCCGGTCAAGCCGCCTCTGCACTTCACGCCATGGCGACGCTTCAAGCCTTCCAGGCCAAACTTCTCCGTTCCATGGATGAGTCAGGCCCGGACCCAGACACATTTAAAGACCTCAGGAGTGCCACGGATCTGGCACTGAGGGCCACGAAGACCACCGCTCAAGCCCTGGGCCGCAATATGGCCAGCCTAGTGGTAATGGAGCGCCACCTCTGGCTAAACTTAACCGAGATCAGGGACACGGATAAATCTGCCTTCCTCGACTCGCCCGTCACAGCCTCAGGTCTCTTCGGCCCATCTGTCAGCGGCTTCGCCGATCGCTTCACTGAAGCTCAGAAGGCTTCCAGCGCCATGAGACACTTTCTACCAAAGCGCTCCAGCTCAGTCCAACGGCGCCCCAAGAGCACGCCGCGACCTGAGAAAGTGGTGTCCCAGGTCCTCCAGCCCCGCCCAGCGGCTGAGACCAGTAAGCACATGAAGCCAGCGAAACGGTTCCCGTTCCCTAAGCGCCAGGGCCCGCGGCCGAAGCTGACGCTCGATCACGAGCCCAAGAAGCCGTCCTAACCGGCACAAAGAGGGGTCACTGTCCCGCTGCGGCCGGACCAGCCCCAAAAATCGCTCGACTACTGCTCACGGCTCCCTCTTCAGTTCAGGCGGCTGCAGCAGTTCTAAATGCAGTTCATGGGCCCGTCACATGTCACGCACCCCTGCAAACAAACGCTGTTTTAACAGCGACCCACACAAAGCACAAATCGAGCATAATTTCTCACATGCATACATGTCAGTCCGAGCCCCCCACTCTGGGTGTTCCAGATATGATAATGCCTCTAGCTCTGCGGGCTCTAGCTTGGCAAGCTATCCCCGGAGTTTCAGTATGGGTGATGAACATCATAAAGCATGGTTACTCGCTTCAGTTCGCCCGCAGACCACCGCGTTTTCGCGCGGTTTTACAAACCACGGTAAGGGGCACATTGAGTCATGTCCTCCGCACCGAAGTGTTAAGTCTGCTGGCGAAAGGGGCCATCGAGAAGATCCCCCCTTCTCTGAGCGAGTCAGGTTTTTACAGCCGATACTTTCTTGTTCCAAAGAAAGACGGCGGCCTGAGACCCATTTTAGATCTCAGACATCTGAACAAGGCTCTCATGTCACGGCCGTTCAGAATGCTCACGACCAGACATATCCTGGCGCAGATTCGCCCAGGCGACTGGTTTTTCTCAGTAGATCTGAAAGACGCTTACTTTCACATTCAAGTGAACCCCCACCACAGGCCATTCTTGAGATTCGCCTTCGAGGGGCAGACATACCAGTACACAGTTCTTCCATTTGGACTGGCACTAGCGCCTCGTACATTCACGAAGTGCATGGATGCAGCTCTCTCCCCCCTGAGACAGCGGGGAATGCGCATCCTAAACTACCTCGACGACTGGCTCATACTGACCCAGTCAGAGGCGGAGTCACATACTCACAAAGCCTGGCTCCTCAGCCATCTAGAATGTCTAGGGCTCAGGGTCAATGTTGCAAAGAGTGTTCTGTTGCCCAGCCAACGTATCACGTTCCTGGGAACAGTTCTCGACTCCGTACTTATGAGAGCATGGCCCACACCGGCCCGTGCTCTAACGATTCAGCAGCTCACGGCATCGTTCATAGAGGGCTCTCTTGTACCCCTCAGAACGTTTCAGAGGATCCTTGGCCTGATGGCCTCTGCATCATCAGTACTCCAACTAGGCCTACTGCGTATGCGTCCTCTTCAGCTGTGGCTGGCTCCTCTGGTGCCACCCCACGCCTGGCATTCAGGCCACTTGATTATCAAGGTGGACCAGTGCTGTGTTCAAGCCCTGGCCCCTTGGAAAAACGCCAGCTGGTACCAGCAGGGCGTAAGCATGGGGGTAGTTTCAGAGAGGAGGATGATTTCAACAGACGCCTCCAACTCCGGTTGGGGAGCTCTGTACGAGGGCAGGCCTGCCTCCGGCCTCTGGTCGAGCTCGGAGAAACGCCTACACATAAACTGCCTCGAAATGAGAGCAGTTTTTCTAGCCCTAAAAACATTCCTCCCATACCTGGCGGGACACCACGTGTTGGTACGGACGGACAACATGTCGGTGGTCTCTTACATAAATCGCCAGGGCGGCCTCAGGTCCCGCAACCTGTTTGTCATAGCCTCACAGCTCTTGCTATGGGCTCACACCAATCTGCGCTCGCTCAGGGCAGCTCACGTGCCAGGCACGTTGAATACAGGAGCAGACATGCTCTCTCGGGGCAGAGTTCCCCCAGAGGAATGGTCTCTCCACCCTCAGACAGTTCTCCTACTCTGGGAGGTCTTCGGGAAGGCAGAAGTAGATCTTTTCGCCTCAAAAGACAACTGTCAATGCCCAATCTTTTTCTCAAAGAGCAGGGATGCGTTGGCCCACGACTGGCCCAACCTTCCTCTCTATGCGTTCCCCCCGGTCTCGATGCTCCCTCAGGTCATCGAACGGATCAGGAACACGAAAAGCGCAGTGCTATTAGTAGCTCCTCTCTGGCGGACCCAGGTTTGGTTCCCAGAGTTGATGCAGCTGTCTGTAGCAGACCCGTGGCCAATCCCATTGAGGCGCGACCTCCTGACTCAGGCCAACAGGACAATCTGGCATCCCCGTCCCGACTTATGGGCCCTACATGTATGGCCACTCAACGGGTACCCCAGAACCTCCCAGAGGGCGTCCTGAATACTATAAAGGAAGCTAGAGCTCCGTCTACCAGACGCCTCTATCTCAGTAAATGGTCAGTGTTTTCCAGCTGGTGTTTAGCTCGAGACCTCGACCTATACACTTGTGAAGTACCAAGAGTACTGTCTTTTCTACAGGAGATGTTGGACGCGGGTCGCTCCCCCTCCACTCTCAAAGTGTACGTGGCAGCCATTGCTGCTTTTCACGTATTGGAAGCCGGGGCCTCCTTAGGAAAAAGCGACCTTATAGTTCGCTTCCTCAGGGGCGCCAGGAGGCTTAACCCGCCTCGGTCACCGTCTGTTCCGGCCTGGGACCTCTCCTTGGTCCTGCGGGCTCTTAAGGGACCTCCCTTTGAACCACTTCAGTCAGCTGATCCTAAGTCTCTCTCTCTGAAAACCGCCCTGCTTCTAGCACTGGCGTCAGTAAAGAGAATAGGGGATTTACAGGCGCTGTCTACCAGCGCTTCCTGTCTGGAGTTTGGTCCTAATGACTCCAAGGTCATTCTTAGGCCAAGACATGGATATGTTCCTAAGGTGCTCTCAACTCCGTTCAGAGCCCAGGTTATTTCTCTGTCAGCTCTCCCCTCCTCCGAGGAGGATAGCGATTCTCTCATGCTTTGCCCAGTCAGAGCTTTGAGAATTTATCTGGAGCGTTCGGCCTCTTTCAGACAGTCTGAACAGCTCTTTGTGTGTTTCGGGGGCCGATCCAAGGGCCTCCCGGTCACTAAAACCACACTGTCCAGATGGATAGTTGACGCCATTGCCCTGGCTTACACCTCACTGGGCCTCTCTTGTCCCATAGGTGTTAGAGCTCATTCCACGAGAGGTGTTGCCTCTTCGTGGGCTTGGTCAAGTGGTATTCCCATTGAAGACATTTGTGCGGCGGCCGGCTGGTCCGCTCCGTCCACATTTGTGAGATTCTATAATCTGGATGTCCCTGCTCTGCAGACATGCGTTCTTTCTGTCTAGACTCTGGCTCTGTGGATCCAGACTAGTTTTGAACCATGGTCACTTGGGTATCCCCATCTATAGCATATGTGCGGCGGCCGGATATCCGCTCCGTCCACATTGTTGAATTATAGCTTTAATGCCCTTGCTTGTAGCTACAGTTCTTCTGTCTAGACACTGGCTCTGTGACCCAGTCTAGTTGATATTGAACACACGGTTTTCACTTTGTGGGCTAAGTGACTGGCTTTGGCCAGATTCGTTGATTATAAGTTGATGTCCCTGCTTTGCAGTTACAGTCTTTTCAGTCTAGACTCTGGCTCTGCGGACCCAGACTAGTTTGATATTAAACACACGGCTATCACCTTGTGGGTTAAATGACTGGCTCTGGCCAGTCTTTATTACGGATAATTGATGGGCCCGATGTTCGGTCTCTTTTTATCCTGGCTATTCTGTACTTCCCGGAACTCTGGTGAGTCAGAGCGGCCAAAAGATTAATAGCACGGCGTTTTAAATGGAAACGTTCCCATAAGCGTTTGCAACGCAGTACGAGAGAACGTTCTCGTAAGGGAACGTACTGGTTACTTTCGTAACCTCGGTTCCCTTAGAGATAAGGGAACGAGTACTGCGTTGCCTTGCCGTGCTATTTTTCTTATGGCAGGTTTGTCGCTTCAGTCGATTATACCTGTCAAATGGCGGATTCTATCTGTATTTATATGTTATGGTCACGTGTAGTTTCGCGCGCTTGACAGTGACAGAGCGCCAAGCGCCCTGATTGGCTCGCGCGCTTCTGTCTATCCGCCATTGGTTCGTGCAGTTGTCCACAGCACAGCCTATCAGCTCACTCACGTGGGTCTGATGCTCTCGCCTGTGCTGTAGCAAATGCGTTTTAAAATAAAGGCTTCAATATTCTCGAGAAAAGGAGTTTTCCCATAAGCGTTTGCAACGCAGTACTCGTTCCCTTATCTCTAAGGGAACCGAGGTTACGAAAGTAACCAGTACGTTCTCAGACGCTTTATTAACCAGCGTAACGCATCACAGAAAACAAACAGAGGACGAAACACTGCATTCTGGGAAACTTTCAATGAGAACAGCGACAATAAAAGCTTGATGAATTCAAAGAATGATTTCTTCATAAAATCATGCCTAATTGTTCCTCACACAGTATTTGGTCAGTTTACTACAGTAAACCCATATTTAGATGTGTGTATTATGGTTTACTACAAACCTAAACCAGTTAAGGTGCTTGAAAACATGACTGATTCTGTAGTTACTATGATTTCACTTCAAAAAGCAGTTAAAACTTAATTTTGTATCGTAGCTTACTATATGGTTTTAGTAAAACAACGGTTAATATTGTAGTTAATCGGTTTTACTGCAAATGCTGTATTAAAAACGGGTTTCAAACAGGTTTTTAATGTAAAAATCTGAGTAAAACCTTGGTGTATTAAAAGAATACTTCATTTTCGTACTGATTAAGTGATGTTAATTCACACAAACACAGACAGATGTGGAGAAATAACGCGCATCTGAACCGCATATAACAGGCTTACAGCGCCACCTGGCGGCACATCACTGCTGCATCTGCGCATGCGCGTGGGACTGGAGCTGAAAGTCTATCACTTTGCTAGCTTAGTGCAAAAAAGTGAAAAACTTTATGTAACCCAGGTCCCATGTAGTTAGAAAATAAAGCTGGAGTGGTTAATACAATGAGACTGGGCCTGGGCTCGTTGTAGGGAAATACAACTTGTTTTGTATGTTACTTAATAAATGTATATTTGTAATACTCTTTGCTGTTCTTATAATGACCACCACAACTGTAACATGAAAAAAAAAAATGTATCTTAGAATAAAATAAAACAAATCACAGGGGTATGGAAAAAGAAGTGAAAATAAAACTTACAAGCCAATAAAGCTTCACTTTCCCAAAAGGAAAACCTTTCTGTGGTTATATTGAAATTAAATAATTATTTATTCCCTCTGAAAATGCCCACACCCGTTGCAGGCCTGTTCGATGACACTTTGTGTGCGGTGGGGCCTAAAAACTGGAATGGCCGCTTCACTCAGAACTGAGCATAAACAAAAAGCACGTGCATGTGAATGTTAGTACTCACGAATCCAGGTTAAGTCAGTACAGCAAAGGCAATGGTAATGGCGATGGTAATGGCAAAGGAAGAAGCACAGCACCAAAAGTCACGGGCCGGCAACAGGGCACGCAGAACAGCAGGGCAGAAACAGCAGGGCCTTCGGTTGGAAACCCGTCTCTCTCTCTTTCTCTCTCTCACCAACGTCCGTCTCCTTAGAGCATATTATCTGAATTGAGCCACATTATCAAACACTATCTCTTATTGAATTAGCGTTAGTGTTAGCTTTGCTTTAACTTCAGAGATATCACAATGCTAAAACTACAACATATGAGCACATTGGCACAGAATGCTACCGCTAGCTAGCATGTCGCTAACCATGTTATACATCCAGTCTCTTAACTATAACAGTTCGATATAGCACAAAATTACAGGCATACACAATCATATTCACCTCTTGCAGGTCACACCAAAGTTTTTTGTCAGGACCACGAGTAGTCGACCTTCATAACAAAACATTAATGCTTCCCACACCACGATGCCTCCTTCATTAGCTCTCTCATCATTAGCGTCTGTTCTCTCTCCTCATGCGTGCTCACTACTCCTCACAAAACCTGTCCCACTAGTCCCGCCCCTTACACGGTGATGTTACTCTGATTGGCTCAAGTATTAACACAACCAAAAGCAAAACAGGAATTAAATGATTGACATGTGACAGGTAACAGGTTAGGTTACACAGATAAACACAGCTTCTTCTTCTCTACTTTTCTCGCAGATGAAACTTAAAGACTTTTTATATGAATTTATCTTTAACTGTAAATAGTCTTATTTATTAAACTCTACATATTATATTTATACTTTTAACCAGCACACCTTTTAACCAACTTTAACTAACATGAACTCTATTTATGAACTTTTCTTTTCTTTTATTTTTTTGTGTTACACTGTTAATGATCTTTTATACTCTGTAACTTATAGGAATTTTGTACATCTTTTATACTCTGTAACTTATAGGAATTTTGTACAGGGCTACATTTACTTGATAAATGTTTCTTTGGAAGTTTTATTCATGTAATGTATAATTTAATCGACATTCCCTGAAACTATTTTTGGTTTGGTTCCCTTTCGTTGGAAGGAATACGCTGCGGAAGTCACATCCTGCCCGTAGGGAGGTAACATGTGTGGGTTACACATATGGACTGGGCGATTTACCGAGCAATACAACATATGTCACTGAGGTGGCTCCAGCCTATAACAGGGGGAGACTCAACTGGTCGGTGATAGCAGAGCAGGCTCTAGCAAAGGGTAAGACACGGGCTTGCCGCAGGGAGCCGTACCGTGGAACAATACACATATGGGATCGCTGTAGGGATCACAACATATGGACCCAGCCTAGCACAGGTTCCATCAGTTCATACGAGTGTTAGGCCTGGCATCGGATGCTCCGCCGCGTCCGTTGCCGAAGGGTGTGGAGGAACTCAACAGGGTTCAGCTAAAGAGGAACTCTACTGGAGCAAGAATGGCGCACATGTCCAGTCCATAGGAGGGGAATGGCGCAGCAAGCCTACACTTCGAACTGGGCTTACAGTGAAACTGTGCTCATGTGAAGGGAGCCCACGGGAAGCAACCGGCTCGACACATAGGCTATTTTTCTAGTGAATGTGTTGGTGTCGTCCAGCCCGCAGCCCTAAGAACATCTGTCAGTGAGGCACCCTGTGTCAACATCTATGTCCTTCTCACTTATTACACTATATCGCCCTCCATCTTCTAAGAATATATTTTATGAACATTTTGAAAATATGTTGAAGGAATGTAATTTTAATAAGGAGGTGATTATTATGGGAGACTTCAACATCTATTGGGAAGACAAAGCGTCAAGGAAAACATTAAAACAGATCACTGACGACTGTGATCTTACACAGTTGATAAATGGGCCTACCAGAGTAACAAATTCTACAAGAACACAAATAGACTTAGTGGAAAATTAAAAGATAAGCCAGCTGAAGTAGCTGATGCTCTCAATAATTATTTAATTGATTCAGTAGAAAATATCATCAAGTGTTTTTCTTCTGAATATAAGAACACTCCTTGTCAAGCCGAACAAACAGAGCCAGCTTTCAACATAGAATATATCACTGAGGCAGATGTTTTGAGAGTGATTAGATCTCTGAGGCCATCTCGAGCGAAAGATGTCATTGGAATGAACACTGTTATGTTGAAAGAGCTCTCTGAATCATTAGTATACCCAATTACGAAAATTGTTAATCTTTCAATTGCTCAGGGATTGTTCCCAAATGTGTGGAAGTTGGCTGCAGTCTTTCCTGTATTTAAAGGAGGTGATCGTTTGTCCATCTGCAACTACAGACCTATTAGTATCCTGCCGGTGGTTTGCAAGGTGGCCGAAAAACTTGTCTTAGAACAAATGATAAATCATTTAAATACCAGTTCCTATTCTTTACATCCATATCAATTCGGCTTCCGTATTAATCATTCAACAGAAACAGCCAATTGCTATTTCGTTGACAAAGTCAAGTCACAGTTGGATCGAGGAGGGGTTGTTGGTGCTGTTTTTCTAGATTTAAAAAAAGCGTTTGACACCATTAATCATGGAGTTCTTCTATCTAAATTACAAACTTTTAATTTCGATACAGGCACTATCAAATGGGTAGAATCTTATTTAACACATCGAACTCAGTTCGTAAGAGTTAGGAATCATCGATCAGGTGTTATTGCCTTGTCTGCAGGTGTCCCACATGGCTCTATTTTGGGTCCACTTTTATTTTCTTTGTATGTAAATGATTTGCCAAATGTTTGTCCTAATGCCAACATCCAAATGTATGCAGATGACACAGTAATCTTTGTACATGCTAACAGTGCTGCACAAGCTGCTGATCTGCTATCAAACTCAATGCAAAAGATTACAGAATGGTTAAATCACAACTGCCTTCAACTAAATTTATCCAAAACTGTATGTATGTTTTTTAGTAAATCTAAAAGCCGCTGTGTAGAACCTGATGTAGTCGTAGCAGGAGAGAGATTACAAGTCGTCTCAGATTTTAAATACCTTGGAGTATATATAGATAACAATCTTACTTTTAAATTACACATTAAGAAGGTTTGTAATCGCATTAAATACAACCTGGCAAATTTTAGATATGTCCGTAGCTGCATGTCAAAAAGGGCCGCTATGATGTTCATGCATTCAATGATTTTATCTCATATAACCTATTGTTTGACAACCTGGTCACAAGCTAGCAACACTTCTCTCAAACCACTACTCTCCCTATATAAGAAAACCATTAAAGTACTTGATAGGAAATCTATATATTATCATCACTGTCATGTTTTAAAAAAATATAGTCTATTGAATTTCGAAAACTTGATTATATATGCAGATCTCTGTCTTTTGTACAAAATTTTGCATGGACTGGCTCCTCCTGTATTGTGCCAGTTTGTGAGAACAGCGCCAAATGCTTGCAGATCTACAAGGAGTGCAGCAAGAGGTGACTGCCTTGTCCCGTTTAGGAAGAGTGCACTTGGTCAAACAGCTTTTTCAGTCAGGGCTGCTCGTGAATGGAACCTCATTCCAATTCACATTAGGAATTTTAAAACGTACGCTTCTTTTAAAATTAACTTAAAGAAGTGGCTAACAGGTAGTCAGGACTGTCAACATTACATTTGACATGAAATCTTGTTGCTCCCCTGTCTTCTCTGTCCTGTCTGTTTTGTTTGTTTGTGCTTCTTGTGCAATGCCGATGAGGTTGGCTGGCTCTAACATGTATGTGATATTTTAATCCTTTTGTTTACTTTTTTTTTTGTAGGTGTGACATCTTAAGATCTGTCCAGGGACAGCAGATGTAAAATAGCCTTTGGGCTAATTCTGGCACTCTGTACATTTAATTATGTATTATTAGTGTGCATTGTCCCTGTTAAATAAACCTGAAATAAATAAATAAATAAACGCCCAGGAAGGAGCTACACTCTCTCTTTGGAGAGGCTCACCACCCAGGGGTTACGGTGCACCTTGGAATATACTCACCAAGATGATGGCAACCACTATCCAGTGGGCCAACATCTGTTTGGAAACAGCCTTCCCTTCTGCTGGTCTCCGTAAGAGACAAGAGCTGGTCTGAGGTCCTGAGGCTTTGCATTCTGTCCAGTTATAACAGCAAGGAGCGGAAGGGACAGAGAAAAGCCAGGGCTGGGTCTGCCTCCTCCGGGGCAGCGCTTGCAGGCTCACCACCGGGTCCCGTTTTAAGGGAGAGGTAGGAACTTTGGGCACATATCCAGGCCGGGGTCTCAGGATACCGTGAGATTGGCCGGCCTGAATTCCAGGCACGATTCGTCGACCGAAAATGCGTGCAGGTCCCTTACCTTCTTGATAGAGGCAAAGCAAGCAGGAGAACTGTTTCTTTAAAAACAGGATTTTTAACTCTGCCACAGAGACTGGTGGTAGCTGGCTGGGCTTGGCTCTGTGACTTGTGTGGGGTGAATCTTGACGATGGTGTTTTCGTCTGCTTCGTCTACTGTGAATGAGGCGCAAAGTTGATATACTTCCCAAGAGTCCAACTGGGGTCTCCTTGGGGCATGATGAAGTGGATCTCGTCATCCAGCCCGCACCTAAATCCCTCCATGAGGCAGAGGTTCTTGCAGGTGTCTGATGTTGTTAAACTCCTCCATGCAGTCCTTCAGACATCTGCAAAATAAAAACAGTCCTTCCTTCCATCATCATAAATGCATTGTTCATTAAACAAGTAAATTCATGTAATCCAACTTGAAAAGGACAATAGGAACTAGACAAACATGGTGATGAGAAATTAATGAATAACAGCTGTGATGATTAAGGGGAGTCCATGAAAACTGATGAGTGGCGGGAAACTGAGGAACAAAGGAAACACAGGAAACAAGCAATGGATGAATACAAACTAAAAGTCCATGAAAATACATTAACAGAATCGTGACACAATGTTACTAGTAAACAAAAAATTCCACATAATTTTAAACATTATTTAATGTTTAAATTTTTGTGTGTGTGTGCATTTAGGATAAACTGTGAAATTTGCCTTAGTAAGACAAAGCAGTCATCCATTTTATTACAATTTACTGAATTTAGAGTATACGCTGTTAAACATTATTAGTGGACATATTTAAATAAGCTAATGAAAGGGTGAATAGGTTTTTTTTTTATCTTACAAAAGTGGCCATAGTTTAAGAAAAAAACAAAAATGTGCCACTCTCACATGTCATGTTAGTTGTATTTTTTCACCTTGTCTTTCATTTCCTTCTTTCTGATGTTTTATGCCATCTCAGGGACTTGTCTTCATTGGACTCAGTTCTTTCTTACTCTCGGCAGGAAACAGGATTTCCCACTGCCCAAATTTCAGACCTCTGAAGCGTGTAACTCTCGTTTCCTTCTTGCTGAGCTTCATGTTCTCCAGAATTGCCATTGTGTTTTCCATCCAACCAAATCAGCATTTTTTCACATTTCAGAGACAAATAACAAGCACATTTCAATGTTTTTCTCTTAAATAGGCAACCTTTGTACTTCAACGTCAATTGCACAATTCTTTAACCTGACTGGAATGGCAGGCATGGCTCACAAATCAGCCAAACACTTTATGTACCAATGCTTGACATGATTACTTGATTACTTGTGCACATGTGGGGTTGGGGGGACAAGCAGCTCATTAGAGATTTAAAAGAGTGTGCGTCCACTTCCACACGACTTCCCGAGAATGACACTTCTCTCGGTCCACTAAGTAACTGAACACTGCACTTTTCGACCTGTTCTGACCTCCTTACTCTAGCACTCTCAGGAACTCTTTGTCTACTCATGCTTCTTGACACTTCCACATATTAACATCAATAAAGTCAAGGTCTTTGACATTGTACAGGTACAGCATTGTTGCAGTTACAGATGAAAAATGCAGGATAAAGATGCATGTTATGCCACTGCATCAGAGAGTTGCTCATCCCCTTCATCCCCCCAGACAACCAAATCTACACTCCCCCAACCGCATGACAGGATACAACAATTTAACTGGGAGAAAGGTGTATATAAGTCTCACACACTTCAAACAGTCCATGCTTGGATTACTGGTTAAAGGACAAACATGAAGAAATGTGCCATTCCACTGTTTGTGTTGCTCTCTTTATTTGTTGCTTTACAACCTTCAATTCAAACAGGTACGTCACTGATTTAATGTTTATTAATGGGAATGCCACAGTGACTTGCACTTATAAATAATATTTCCCTAGAATGAAATTGCATTGTAATACTAAATATTGTCAACATCACAACCAGTTATGCTAGTCATTATTTTCTCTAATGTAGAATTACCTTACTCTCTACTGATGGTAAAACGATATAATACGTTTCAGACGTATTCAAGTATGCACTGTGAGCATGCAATAAAGCTGCTGCCCTTTCATGGCTCAAGAAACTTAAGAGAGTTTGCATTTTTTTAAATCTCATTATGTGTGAACTTTGTCGCAGATGTTTAAGCAAACATTTCCCAGGATATTTAAAATTTGACAGCTGTTGACATGCATGTGGACAGAAAGTCAAAATGAAATGGTGTTGGATGAATTTGAGAAATTTCGAGTTCCTATGAATCGAGTTTGAGTGACTTTTTGATCACATACCTTTTTTTGCGTTAAAAGAGTGTTGATATTTGATATCAGGTGTCGGCCATTTTGTGAGTATATACGGTTTGTCTGCAGATTCAGGACTGTCTCGAGCTGTTGAGACCTTAGTCAAAGTCTATCTTTGTGAAACCGGCCCCGGGGATGTAGACACAGTCTAAGTCCTTGAACCCTAATCATATGATCCTCTGTATTCCTGTTAAATTCAGTTTTCATAGAAAGAAAGATATAATGACTGAATAATTTCCGTTGGTCTAATCTTTGCACCTGTTTGATGAAGAACAATTCGCTAGGTGGAGTTGTCACAAAAAAACTAGCGTCCTAGAAATGTGGTCCTGAAACTGCAGCCTGTGGTACTACAGGATTATACAATGGTGTCCAATTTCTGAGTTAACTTAATTTTTTAATTTGTCCTCTCTTTAATACCCACAGTGCACTTTGATTTTGAGTATACATTTTTCAAAATCCAATGCAAAGAGAGAATAGAGACTGGAAGAAAGCTGTTTTGAACGAGTTTGTCCTTTTAAGAATAGTAAACGACCTATCTGTAGACTCTGACATCTGTGCCTTCCTTGTATTGCTGGATTTAAGTGCGGCTTTTGATGCCCTAAATCCTAAATAGATTAAGTCTTGAGGTGATCTGTGATCCTGCACTATACTGGTTTTCGTCTTATTTTAGTAATTGATGTATTTTTTGGTGGAAAGTGGAGAATTTCCATCCACCTCAGTTACCAACACCTGTGAGGTGCCTCAGGGCTCTATTCTGGGCCCGGCCTTATTCTCCCTATACATGCTCCCGCTTCGTGCCATATTTGAGTATCATAAGATCTCTTATCTTTTTTATAAAGATGATTCACAGCTTTATATTCTGTAATCTGGTATGAATTATGTGTCCTCCTTGGTAGCATGTTTAAAGGACATTAAAGATGGGAAGGATGAAAATTTCCTTCAGCTGAGTGAAACAAAGACTGAAGTTGTTCTGTTGGGCCCGCACAGCTATTAGACAGTTTCAGCTCTTTTCCTAGTCTTCATCAAGCAAACATTTGTACCCATGTATGTTAGCACCATCCAGTACCCCTGTAGGACCGGGACTTGACGTGTTCTGTAGTGTACTGTATACATAACTCTTCTTTGTCGATGTTTTAAATCTGCATCTGATTGCACTCAGTGCCAAAACAAACACAAGTCAGTGATAGTTTTATTTCGCCTCTAGTGGCCACAATGGCAGTGGACCTTCTCAGCCGTTTTTTGCAAAAACTATCAGTGTGGATTTCAGTTTTCAGGATTCAGTTCCAGAAATCGGTTATTGGCGCAGATAAATCAGCAAAAAAAGCATGTAGGGGAGTGCGGGGCACAACCTAACGCGGGGTTAGTTGTAACACACTTGTTTTAAATACTTCCACACATGCTTGGATGACGAAACTTTGTGTATTTACTAGTTGCCATATCAACACTATATAGAAAAAAAAAATTCCGCCAAAAATTTTTTTTTTTTGGAAGATATCCATAGACATTTATTAAACCATAGCAAAAGTAAATTTCTTACTTAAGTTAATGTTTCATCTCTATTTTTTGTGTTTATTTAAAATAAGACAAATCTGATATTATTTTAATCTGCAAGATGTTATTTAACAGTTGAGATAGTTATTTAATGCTTCGCTAGCTAGCAGAAGACACTAGCAGGGTTTAAGTTCCAGTTGTGCAGGCGGGGCATGTTGTAACACTATTAGAAATATGCTATTATATTCTATACTTTTATTAATTTTATTGAGAAAACGTGAGAAAAAAAGACTGAGAGTCAATGTTCAGAAATTACTAATTATTTATTTGTTTTGAACTATGTTGTATAGCTGTGTTTTCATGTGTTCGTAGTCAAAACTCAAAAATGAGTTTATATTTAATTATTAAAAATTGCCATTAATTTATATGAAAAAGTTGTTTAATTGTATTTTATTTAGAAAATATTTTAGTTTGTTTTGTATATTTTTTTATTAGATCAGATAACATTTTAAGCTGCCATATGCTCATGTTACAATGTACCCCACCTATGGGGCATGTTGTCACATTTCACTTCCACTCTTTCGGGGTATATCAAGAAAAAATATACTGTATTAATAAAACAAAAAAACGTAATTGTACTAGACATGTGGGAAATTAATGTGGGAAAAAATAAATACTCTGAACCATAAGTAGATTTACACAAACTGAGAAAGTCAAAAAGCGTTACTCTCCCCTATCGGTCGACCTCTACTATAAAGGCTACACAAAATGATATTTGAACAGACATTTTTACATTAAAAAAGCACATCAGTACCTGAGATAATCATTGTCATAAGCATCAATTCATTTCCCATCGCGAGAGGAAGAAATTACGTTTTAGTCGCATAACATCGGTTAACAGAAACACCGTTATTTTGCAATAGGTTTTTATCTGGCTACTTTTAGAAAATATCGCAAAAGTTTTGCGCAAATCTGTAATGGAAACACGGCTTTAGTTTGTCATTGTGGACAAGGCCAAATGTCACAGAAATAGAAACGGTTCCTAAGGGCACGTTTACACGACAATGATGGACTAAAAACGGAAAACCTTTTCAAAATGATCCTGTTCACGGATCCGTGGAAACGGCCAAAAGCGCTGTATTCTGCAGCCAGGCCAGTAGGTGGCGATGTCACTTTGTAAAGAAACACTTTGGGCCCTATCTTGCACCCAGCGCAATTGACTTTGTACACCGACGCATGTATCATTCCTATTTTGCACCCGCACAAAGCGCGCTTTTCCCTCCACAGAAGCACGTCCCTAAACTAGGGAATGAACTTGCGCTCCCTGGGCGGTTCAGCGCATAAAAGGAGGCGTGTTCCAGCGCAAACGTTCCTTCATGCTATTTTGCAGGTTTAGAAAACAATTGCGCCACAAACCAGGAAAAAATAGTTTAAAGTCAGTGGCGCGTTGCGCATGTTATTCATATGCTGTTTTAAGGGCGCATGCTTGGCCATAATCAATGTAGCGTGTGCATAACGCGCATACACTTTGATTCTCTCATCTACACAGAAGCAGCAGTTTTCATTTTTGCAAATCATACATTATTACGATAGATAGATAGATAGATAGATAGATAGATAGATAGATAGATAGATAGATAGATAGATAGATAGATAGATAGATAGGTAGGTAGGTAGGTAGATAGATAGATAGATAGATAGATAGATAGATAGATAGATAGATAGATAGATAGATAGATCGATCGATATATAGATCGATCGATATATAGATAGATAGACAATTTATTATAAAAGCATACATCTAGCTTACACATTTACCCAAATTATCATACGCCTTTTTAACCGAAGTTAATTTGGGTGTGTTTCTCTGTCCCCAATGTCACTTCTCTGTGTTTTACGGCCGTGACGAGAGCGTCGGTCTCCTCGGCTGTGAACCGCTCCTGCAAATCCGCCGTTACAATAGTAATCCGCTTTAGAACAAACGCGCCTGCTCTTAAAGGGAATGTGAGATGTCGCTCTGATTGGTTTATTTCACGTTACGCCCAAACCACACCTATGAGTAATGAAGCTACTTCAGACCAACCCATTTTAGATTTGCGTCGGGCAACAGAGTCATTTATCCCGCCGGTATAATAGCAACAGCGCCAAGACCCGCCCACAAAGTTACTTGCGCTTTGCGCTTAGACACTTGCGTTTCAGATCGTTAAAATAGGGCCCTTTGGGTCTATAAACTGAACATCAGTGAGCATGACATCACTGTTTTCACTATTTTGCATTTGGTAGTTCATATAGAGATGAAAACGCCTCCACAGTGCCATTGTGGTGTAAATGAACGGCCAAAACGCATAAAGAGTTTGTAATGCTGGGCAACTATTAATCACATCCAAAATAAAAGTTTGTGTTTACATAATGTATGTGTGTGTACTGTGAATAAACATTTTGTATATATAAAAACAAACACATTCATGTATATATTTAAGAAAAATGTATTATTTATATATAAAATTGTAATATTTCTATATAATATAAATTATATATAAATATATATACGTACATACATGCAAATATTTCTTAAATATATACATGCATATGTGTGTGTATTTATATATACAAAACAACATTTTTTGTAAACACAAACCTTTATTTTGGATGCGATTAATCGTTGCCCAGCGCTAGTTTTTAGTTGGAAATGGTGTGTAAACGGTCCCTAAAATAGAATCCCGTTGCTCGTTGCTTGTCACGACTTATTAGGACAAAAACTGGATTATGGAAGAGATACATTTTATTGTGTATTGCGTCTGATTTAGACATGGTGTTGGCTAATTTAACAACATTACATTGTTATGGTTAACGCTTTAACACAATTGCAATGGTTACTATCCCTAGTTTGCCTAGTAATGTGGATCTTGAGGAGCAGGATTGGTTTAGATAAATGACTTAATGAATGAAGTAGCACCAAATAAGTTTTCCTGGTCTGAAGGTTGTATTCAACACAGATTTAACACACTTTTCCTGTTCTAATTTTCCCTCCATTCAGATACCAGCTCCTTCCTTATCTACAATGCGGACCACAACAAATGTGTGAATGCAGTGAGCTCTACTGTCGTACAGGTGGCCGAGTGTGACGTGTCTTCCGACGCTCAGCGTTTCCGATGGATTTCCTCTTCTCGAGTTATCAGCCTCTCTTTCAAACTCTGCTTGGGGGCCCAGGACATCAAAGACTGGGTCAAGATTCTGCTTCTGCCCTGCAAAGACCTCAGTCCTCTACAAACGTGGGAATGTAAGAACGAGACCTTGTTTGGCTTGAAGAGCCAGCCACTGCACCTGAACTATGGGAATCGAAATGAGAAAAGTATGATGTTGTATAAGGGAACAGGCGTTTGGAGTCACTGGCAAGTTTATGGGACCAAGGAAGATCTGTGTTCTCGTGGATATAAAGGTATAAAAAAAGAAATACTGTTAAATTCACATCTAATTTTTCAGTAACACTTTACAATAAGGTTCATTAGTTAACATTAGTTAATGTATTAACTAACATGAACTAATGAACAATACATTTGTTACAGTATTTATAAATCTTTGTTAATATTAGTTAATAAAAATTCAGCTGTTCATTATTTGTTCATGTTAGTTCACAGTGCATTAACCAATGTTAACAAATACAACCTTTGATTTTAATAATGTATTAGTAAATGTTGAAATTAGCATTAACTAAGATTAATAAATGCTGAAGAAGTATTGTTCATTCTTAGTTCATGTTAACTAATGAACCGTATTGTAAAGTGTTACCAATATTTATATAATGAATGTGATAGGTGAAACATTTCTTTCTAGTAATTGTAGTTGTTTTGATCAAACACGTAAGCCATTTTCTTCATTTCTTTATGTTCTGCAGAGACATATACTATAGGTGGTAATTCGTTTGGGAAACCGTGCCAGTTCCCGTTTAAATTTAACTCGAAGTTGTACGCGGAGTGTACAGTGGAGGGCCGATCGGACGGTCATCTGTGGTGCTCCACTGAGCCGGAATACGACATCGAGAAGAAGTGGGGTTTGTGTCCAACCAAATGTAAGCCAACAGCACAGAAACATCACTACTTCTCTTTTTCAACTGGATTGCATGGCATTTGTATGAATTATGTTTTTAGGGCCCGAGCACCGATGGTGAGAGCATCTTATTGTTTCTGCTCCGTTTATTATTTTATAATACATTTTAAGGGTGTTTTAAGACATTATAATGCATGCATGAATTCTTTTAAAAACCTTATAAGAATGCATCATCATCCCATGGATAATCATAACTAGGACTGGGCAATACACTGAATATTTGCGATATTAAAGCAATATCTTTGCTTACAATATAAAATTAGGCAATATCATAAATATTGTGATTATATTAAAAGTTAAGCTTATAAAGACTGTAGCAAGTTGTCACTAAGTCTAAAATAGTTGATTTTGAAGTAAATTGTGTACTTTGGAACAGTAGCGTTTCTATTCAGATCATGTATTTATCATGGGGTGCATAATCCCCTTTTTAAAAAATATAAAAAAATATTGAGATATATATCAATGTTTAGCTTAGCTGTATCGCCCAGCCTTATTTACATGTATTTGAGAATAAAATAGCTATTCCTGCAGTAGTGAATTTATTACCTCCCACTATGGACTTGAGAAAGGGAGAGAGAGGAAGGAAGAGAAGATGAGAGAAATGCTGCTGTTGCTGATCTAGACAGTGACATTCCTTCATTTTCCTGTTTTCCCTTGAAAATGCAAGAAGGATAACTGGAAACTGATCTGCTGACAAGCACATCCTATAACAGACACACACACACACACACACACACACACACACACACACACACACACGTCACTGCACCTGCAGGAGCACAGCACACTGGGGTTAGGACCCTACACAGGCATCATCACTACACACACACACACACACACACACACACACTTACCCGACCCCTAACACATCTACCCATCAATTGTCCCCACAAGGATATTGTTATTGTCTACTGTAAGTTTTAGCTCTGTCTTCTTCTCCCTCTTCTTCTCTCTCTTCATATAGCCAGCTCCGGGTGGGACAGTGACCCGGTGACGGGTGTGTTGTATCAGAGAAACACACAGTCGGTTCTGACATGGTATCAGGCGAGAGCGAGCTGCCAGCAGCAAGAGGCCGATCTCCTGAGCATAGCAGAACTGCACGAGCAGAGTTACATATCAGGTACACACACACACACATACACACACACACACACACACACACACACACACACACACACACACACACACACACACACACACAAACACACACACACACACACGCACACACACACACACACACACACACACACACACACACACACACACACACACACACACACACACACATTTCTGTCAGGACCACTATCATTAAATACAGTTTGAATTGGCGGTATGGTTCTGTTCTGGGCAAGAACTAGCATGGATAAGAGCAGCAATAACCTTCCTTATGGTAAACAGAACAGAACCAACATGAATGTATTGCAGATATCATTAATTAATTTTAATATACAACATATAGAGAATTTTAGTCTGATTCAGGGGGAATCAGAATGCCAAATCCTGACTGGAGACAGGTGGAGCTGGGGATGGAGGAGGGTAATTAGCTACTGAGAAACGCAATAGCTTATATATAGGCGTCATGCTCCTATAGGTAGACGTGGATCAGCTGAGAATCACTGATACAAGCTTTACTAACGTGCCCAATAATCAAGCTACGCTTGATGATTATGAAATAACATGATACATAAATTAGCATTTCAATATACTGTATGCTTTATCCTTTAGGTCTGACGAATGTCATTGGCTCCACACTATGGATTGGACTGAACAGTCTTGACTTTGACAGTGGCTGGCAGTGGAGTAATGGACAGCCATTCAGATATCTGAACTGGGCTCCTGGTGAATAAAATCCCCTGCGCACAGAACTTTACTCATGCACCCATACAAAGCAAGTCCAGTTTGAGTTGTGGAATTGATCAGATGCATGTTTTATAATCTTTAGGGCACCCGTCTCTGGAACCAGGCCTGAACTGTGCAGCATTAAATGCTGGTAAAGCATCAAAGTGGGAGAGTATGGCCTGCAGTAAGAAACTGGGCTACATCTGCAGCAAAGGCAATTCTACAGAACACACACCTCCCCCAGGTACGATACGATACGATACGATACGATACGATACGATACGATATGGTACGATACAGTATGATACGATACGATACGGTATGATACGGTACTGTACGATACGATAAGATAGGATAGGATACGATGCGATACGATACGATACGATACGATACGATAAGATAAGATAAGATAAGATACGGTACTGTACGATACGGTACTGTACGATACGATATGATACGATACGATATGATACGATACGATAAGATACGGTACTGTACGATACGTTACGGTACTGTACGATATGATACGATAGGATACAATACCATAGCATACGATACGGTACTGTACGATACGATACGGTACTGTACGATATGATACGATAGGATACAATACGATAGGATACGATACGATACGATACGGTACGATAAGATAAGATAAGATAAGATAGGATATGATACGATAGGATACAACAAGTTACGATACGGTACGATACGGTACGATACGGTACTGTACGATACGATATGATACGATACGGTACGATAAGATAACATAGGATACGATACGATACGGTACGGTACGGTACGGTACGATAAGATAAGATAGGATACAATAGGATAGGATACGATACGGTACGATACGATATGATACGATACAATACGATGCAATACGATAGGATACAATACAATAGGATAGGATACGATACGGTGCGATACGGTACGGTACTGTACGATACGATACGATACGATACGATATGATACGGTACTGTACGATATGATACGATACGATACAATATGATAGGATATGATACAATAGGATATGATATGGTACGATACAGTACTGTACTGTACGATACGATACGATACAATATGATACGGTACTGTACGATATGATACGATAGGATACAATACGATAGGATACGATATGATAGGATATGATACGGTACTGTACGATATGATACGATAGGATACAATACGATAGGATACGATACGATAGGATACGATACGGTACGATACAGTACTGTACGATACGATACGATACGATACAATACGATAGGATACGATACGATAGGATACGATAGGATACGATACGGTACTGTACGATACGTTACGATAGGATACGATACGATAGGATACGATGCGATACGATACGATACGGTACTGTACGATACGGTACTGTACGATACGATACGATAGGATACAATATGATAGGATACAATATGATAGGATACAATACGATAGGATATGATACGGTATGATACGATACGGTACTGTACGATACGATACAATAGGATAGGATAGGATAGGATAGGATACGATACGATACGATACGATACGATACGATATGATAAGATAAGATAAGATAAGATAAGATAAGATACTATACTATACTATACTATACTATACTATACTATACTATACTATACCACACAATACCATACGATTCGATACGATACGAAACTAAACGATTTGATATGATACAATACGATACGGTACCGCACCATACCATACGATTCGATTTGATATGATAAGATACGTTTGCGATACAATACAATATGATATGATTCCGATATGATATGTTTACGATACGTTTACGATACGTTTATGACACGTTTACGATACGATACGATTGCAATACGATACCATACGATGCGATACAATACAATACGATACCATACCATTATTTATTAATCCCCAAAGGGAAATTATGGCATTACAGCAGCAGAAACACACACACACACACACACACACACACACACACACACACAAACCAATAAAATAAAATAAAACACAATACAAACGTAAAGTTCGTCGAGAATTTGTTTTACACTGGCTTGACATAACCTTTGTCTGAAAGTTTCAGAAGCTTCCTAACATGTTTTATCATTTATACTAAAAGCACAGTTATTTTGTTGTGTTGCAGGTAAAGATCAGCCTAACTTCTGTCCCTCTGTGGCGTGGGTGCCGTACGCCGGCCACTGCTATCATCTGCAGCGCAGCAAGAAGACGAGCTGGAGCGATGCGCTAGCCGCGTGTCACAGGGAGGGCGCAGACTTAGCCAGCGTTCACAACATCGAGGAGCACAGCTTCATTATATCACAGACTGGCTACTGTAAGTGTGAGCTGTCTCCTATTCCATGTAGAAACACACAGACCAAACAAACAGATAAAGGTCTAGGGGTGCGATTCTCACTTCGGGTGCGATTCAGTCATTACCGGCTCAAAAATCTGAAATTTGAAATCGCTGGTGTTTCTGACGTCACAAACTACCTTGTACCAATCAGATCAACGTGTGATCGTCAACCAGTGGATCTCTGAGCTGAGTGAGTGAGTGGAGGGGGGGCTCATTTGCATATTCATAGAACCACGCATACTAAATGAGGCAAGGGTGTCGAGTTACTAAGATATTTTAAGGCATGAAGAAATTTTTCTTCAAGGGAAAAACTTTTAAATATGTCATTTTGCTGATCAAAGATGATTTTTAAGGGATAAAATGATCGACTACAGGGGGACTTTAACAAAGCCTAAGCTTTTCTAGAGGGAAGAACAAGTGGACATCGTTCTCTCACTGGCCACGGCCGCGGACCCGTCTTACATTATTTCACTTACCACTGGGAGTGTTTGCTCCGTAGTGCCGACGGATGAACTGTGGATTGGACTGAACGATCAGAGGGTCCAGAACCTGTTCGAGTGGTCGGACAGAACACACGTCACCTTCACCAAGTGGATAGTCGGAGAACCTTCACACCTCATAAATCGCATGGAGGATTGTGTTCTCATCAAAGGAAAGGTGGGTGTTTTTTTATTATTGTTATTTTTACTTTTGAAACATCATACCGACGTTTCCATGTGAAACTATGACATTTGGATATTAGTGAGTTGATTTAGTGTCTGTAACAGGAGGGCAGATGGGCAGATCACGTGTGCGACGCGGAGCGCGGATACATCTGCAAGAAGAAGTCCACCAGCAAACCCGATGGAGCCGTGGAGCTCGCCAGTCCCGGATGCCAAGCGGTGCGTCCAGACTGGGTTATACTGTCATGAACAAAAGAGAAAATCAAACAGATATATTTAAATAATAAATGAATCCATCTGTGCATCCATCTATCATTATTTGGGAATGTGCTTCAGTCTTGCTGTATTTCATTGCTCAACACTTTACAAGAAGATCTCATTTGTTAAATAAACATGAACTAAATACTTCTACAGTATTTATTAATCTTAGTTCATGTTCATTTAATCATTTACCAATACATTCTTTAAATCTAAAGTTGTATTAGTTAACATTAGTTAACGCACTCTGAACTAACATGAGCAAACAATGAACAATTATTTTTATTAACTAACACCGACAAAGATTATTAAAAATAGATTGTTCACAGTTTGTTTCTGTATAGTTAACACATCATCACTCATACTGGTGTTGAGTTTATACATTTTCATGGACAACATTGGCCAAGATTGTTGATGATTAGTGTTGATTGGTGTCGAGTTGCTACTCATGTGAAGTATTTCTTTGTTAATATATATACATGTACATACATATAGTTTTATAACATCTTTAATTAGTCTAGTGACAAAAGTACTAGTTTACACATTGATGGTCCGCTTCAGTCATTCTATTAAGTAACCTTGCAACTACACTAGTCAACTACACTAGCTACAAGTCTCTGGATTTAAATTAAAATATAAGAACTTTGACGATAAATCATAGTACTAGGTCACACTTTGTTTGGATGGTCCACTTTAGTAATTCTACTAACTAAATTTTCAACTACATGTCGACTTATTCTACTAACCCTAACAGTCTACTAATACTGTAATGAGAGTTAGTTGACATGTACAGTAGTCGACATTTGAAGTGGAGCAAAACCTTTCATCAAAGTTATACATGCATTTTGAACAATACCTGCTCTTGTCTCAGGACATCTTTGATGAACTTTTTAGATCCACTTCAAATGTCGACTACTGTACATGTCAACTAACTCTCATTACAGTATTAGTAGACTGTTAGGGCTAGTAGAATAAGTCGACATGTAAAATTTAGTTAGTAGAAATTACTAAAGTGGACCATCCAAACAAAGTGTGACCTAGTACTATGATTTATCGTCAAAGTTCTTATATTTTCATTTAAATCCAGAGGCTTGTAGCTGATAAAACAGTGTTTCTCTACTGTAATTGTACGAGACGTGTGAGGAAGAGGTCCTCATGTGTGTCTGGCTCCCACAGGGATGGGTCCGCTATGGATCTCACTGCTATCTCATCGCCATGGAGAGCAAGACTTTCCCTGAGGCCAAACTGGAGTGTGAGCAGACGGGAGCGCGACTGGTGGATGTTGCCGACAGGTAATGGTGAATATAAAGGCTACAACAGAACTAAAGGCTCAGCTTATGCAAAACGTGCTTTAATAGGCAGACTTGTTGCCTAATGGTTAGCGAGTCAGACTGGTGTCCCGAAGGTTGCAGGTTTGATTCTCATGACTTGAGAAAGGCTCCTAACCCCCAATCGCTCTCCGGGCGCCACACTACACTTCCATTGCAAAAAATATGTCAAACAAAATCTGTTAAATAACATAAACCTTAAATACTAAATTATAAACTTCAAATAAAGGGTAGAGGAAGAGGAAGGAAATGACTCTGAATGAAATATGTGAAGTTACCCTCGTCAGTGTGTTTATTCATCACATTAACATTACTTAATGTTCCTTAAAGCTTCAGATCCAGCTTCAGTTTCTTCATGTACTTCTTTTCCCTCTGTTGATTTAGTGAAATATAACCCAGATTCACGCATCTGCTCTGTCCATGAGGCATGATAATGTTTCGTTATGATATTTCGTTACACACACATCACATTACTTCAATGTTTTGTCTTCAATTAGGTATGAGAACGCTTTCCTCATTAGCCTGGTCGGTCTCAGGCCTGAGAAGTACTTCTGGATCGGCTTGTGTAACACCGAACGCCTGGAGCGCTTCCAGTGGAGCAACGGAGATAAAGTCAAGTTCACACACTTTAACGTAGGCATGCCAGGTGTGTTGACCAATGATCACAGCTCTAGTGAAATGTAAATGTTATGCTTGCACTGTCTGAATCTGCCTGAGTTGGGAAGTTTAGCTTTTGTTCTCCTGTCTGTTAGAAAGACACCAGGGTTGCGTGGCCATGCTGACAGGAACGTCGGCGGGATTATGGGATGTTCTGGACTCTAAAAGTAAACAGAAGTTCATCTGTAAGAAAATGGCGGAGGGTATTACTACAACAAGAGAGCCGCCAACGACACAACCGCTCACCTGTGCGTCGGGATGGACGAAGAAAGGTTCAGGCAGTTGCATTCAGGTACACGTGAACACTCTCCTTCAGCAGATCAAGTGCTTTAAAAACTAAATCGGGGATCTCTAGTGGGGGTTTAAACCAGCAAACACTGACCTCAGAGTCATCGTTATGGGAAACATGCACAATTAATCAACTTTAACCTGAAATGTGTAAATGTATTATTAAAACTACAGAGTCTCTATTATGCTGTTATGTTAAAGTGTAACCGGTATGACCATTGACTGTGATGTCGCTTGCTAATCGTGCTTAACCCATGAGAACACTACTTTACACAATGTTGTATTAACGTCTTAGGAACCACATCTAAATTTAAAAAAAGTGTAAAAAAGTGTTTAATCTTTTCGAATCATGTCCATGATTTTAGTTTGTGTTCACAGAGCAAGTGCCAAAACCTTTACCAAGTTTCGTACCATTCAAATGAAGTAAAAAAAAACACACACACACACACACACGCACGCACGCACGCGCACACACACACACACACACACACACACACACACACACACACACACACACACAGGGCCCTATTTTAACGATCTGAAACGCAAGTATCAAGCGCGAAACGCAAGTAACTTTGTGGGCGGATCTCGGAAATATAAAATGTGTTGTTCTGAAGTCGCTTCATTACTCATAGCTGTGGTTTCGGCGTAACGTGAAATAAACCTATCAGAGCGTCATCTCACATTCCCTTTAAGAGCAGGCGCGCTTGTTCCATGGCGGATTGCTATTATAACGGCGGATTTTCCAGGAGCGGTTCACAGCCGAGGAGACCGTCGCTAGGGTTGCCAACCGTTCCGTATAATATGGAATCGTCCCGTATTTGACACATAAAAGTCTTGTTCCGTATTGAACTGATACGGAATGCACTTTGTTCCATATTTTGAGAATCAATTCAGTGCAAATCCATGACAGACACAGCTTCTAATATATGTCAGACTATGAACGAAGACAAGAAAAAAAAAATCATACGGTGCGGTAGATACTAATTTCTCCCTCTGTTTGTCTATGATCAGCGTAGCGTTTTTAACATCTTGGAACATCATCAGAGAATGCCCTTTTAATTGGTCGTTTCAGTCATTGTGAGTCACGTATCGTAGCAACGATGACAAATGATAACAGCGGGAAATGTAAATATGACTACCTCCGAGCAGCCGGTGAAAAAGAAAAGAGCACAAAAATATAGAATTGAATGGGAAAATGACTACCCGTGGCTGGAATGCGTGAGGGACACTGAATAATGTTGTGTTTATTTTTCTTCAAATGCAGTCTAAGCCGATGGGTTTGAATGTTATATGTTGTATTTGTTTAAGTTAAAAATAAAACATGTCAATCAAACCCCCCCCCCCCCTCCTTATTTCCATATCAGAAGGTTGGCAACCCTAACCGACGTTCTCGTCAGGGCCGTAAAACACAGAGAAGTGACATTGGGGACGGAGAAACACACCCAAATTAGCTTCAGTTAAACAGGCGTATGATAATTTGGGTAAATGTGTAAGCTAGATTTATGCCTATTTTTCACATCTTCATGGACACCACAATGATTTTCCTCGTGTGGTAATATTTTTCCTTGTAATAATGTATGATTTGCTGAGATGAGAGAAGCAAAGTGTGTGTGCGTTGTGCACACGCTACATTATGGCCAAGCATGCGCCCTTAAAATAGCATCTGAATAACATGTGCAACGCGCCACTGACTTTAGACGAGGTTTCTCCTGGTCTGTGGCGGAATTGTTTTCTGAAACTGCAAAATAGCACCAGGGAACGTTTGCGCCGGAACACGCCTCCTCTTTTCGCTGAACCGCCCCTGGGAGCGCAAGTTCATTCCCTAATTTACCGACGTGCGTCTGTGGAGGGAAGAGTCCACTGTGCGTCGGGTGCAGAGTAGTAATGACACATGCGTCGGTGTACAAAGTCAATTGCGCTGGGTGCGAGATAGGGTCATTACTGTATATAGTATGAAAAATTTCAGTCAAAAATGACCGAACATCACCAGAGGGTTTTTTAAGAATACCGTAATCTACATGTTATGATAAGATGTCTTAAATACACCATGACCGCACCAAAATACAAACAGTTCAAATGCACTTTCTGTTAGAAAATAACATATTATTCAGTCAATTTTGCTTTATTTATATAGCGCTTTATACAATACAGATGGTTTCAAAGCAGCTTTACAGTAATAAACAGTGAAGTAATGATCAGTTCTGCTGTAAAAAGACAATAGTAAACAGTAATTCATTATTCAGGTGAAATCAGTTCAGTGTTTATTCAGTTGTGTTCAATAACTGATCATCAAATATGAAATGATTTCAGTTCAGTGGCTCTTGAGAAAAAGTGTGTGTTGTTGTCGTCTCAGCTTCTCGTCTAGAACGAAATAAGAACATTAGCGTTCCTATTAAACTAAATTTTGTTGCATCATCTGCAGTCTTTTTATGACTATAATAACTTTAATCGCTGCAAATGTCTGTCCACAGAATGCCATAGGAAACTCACTCTTCAGTTTCTCCTTCTCAGGTATTCCAGAGGCCGGCGGACGAGAAGAGGACTTGGCTGGACGCTCGCAGCTTCTGTCGAGTCATTGGTGGAGACTTGGTGAGCTTTCACTCTCCACGAGAACTCAACGTGTTACCGTGAGTGTTTCATACTGATCTAACTCTCTATTATTATGTGTTGGTTAGTAAAACATGATGATTATGTAGAGAACACCATGTATGATGGTAAACGTGTGTATTCTGCAGGTATTCGAACGGAGACACGGCGTGGATCGGCTTCAGTATGCTGAACAGTGATTCGGGTTTTGCGTGGACTGATGAAACTCCTGTGAGTGTCTCTCATTATATTGAAGTCAATGTAATCTACAAAGGCTAATATATTATATGCGACTGAAACGGTGGAGGAAAGAAGGCTCCAAAGAACCCAAGATTTAGTCGCATTAATGCTTAAAACGTACTCGGTTACTAACGTAACCTCGGTTCTCTCTAGAAGAGGGAACGAGTATTGCGTAAGTAGCTTACGCATCGGGAAAGTCTTCTTTCTTCGAGATCTGAAGCCAAAAAATTATCCTTAATTTTGTATTCATTGTCAACGCAGTGCAGCAGCCGACAGACCTAGGCAGGCTGTATAAGCGTGCTCATTGGCTGCTCGGCTGCAACTGCTTAAGCCTATCGGTGAGCGCTCTGAACGCGGCAACCAATGAGGGCGCTTCGCGCCCTCCACACCCTTCTAACCGTCAGAATGGGCGTGGCCAGCGTGTATATATTCAGCGCTCACAGGCTAAAATTCTGGTTTTCGCAGTCTGAAGCGCAAAAGCTCGTGGCGCGACACGGCAGGTTACGCAATACTCGTTCCCTCTTCTAGAGAGAACCGAGGTTACGTTAGTAACCGAGTACGTTCTCTTACGAGAGGTTCTCTCGTATTGCGTAAGTAGCTTATGCATCGGGAACCCTTTGTCAACGCCGTGTGCGCCGAGCATCCAGCCCATGAATCCCAGGGGAACCGGGGAAAACACTCTGCTGGGAAATGTGGCCGGTCGGAGAGACGGGCCAGCGTAGTACATGCACTTCATGCAGCATATGAAATAGAGCGGCGCGGCCGGTCTATAAACATAGCAGTACAACAGTAGGGCTGGCGGAGCGAGCCCATACAGTACATAAGCACTCATAAGGGTAGGAGAAAACGACATAGTCGGTCTCACATGAAGAGAAAAATTCCCGTGCGGCAGAAAATAATGCGGGCGGCCAGCAGCGCGGGCCAGCACCGATAACAGCGCGTAACAGGAAATAGGAAACAGAACGGATCAGCCGGTCTGAGTCAAACACTTCACCCTGAGTAGTTACCAGAATAGCGCCAGCATATGAACGTAGTCTGCACACGGGAGCTGGGCAGAGCATACATGTCACTTATACCGACAATATTTTTGCCTGTAGGGCAGGAACTTCCAGGTTATAAAACCTCACGAATGTAGACGGGGAGGCCCAGCCCGCCGCCATACAAATGTCGTGGATAGAAATTCCGCTGGACCAGGCCCACGACGAGGCCATGCCTCTAGTGGAATGGGCTCTGATGCCCAGAGGGCACTGCAGGTGTTTGGAGGCATAAGCTGCTGCTATCGCGTCCACTATCCACCTGGACAAGCTCTGCTTCGAGGCGGCAAGACCTTTGGTGCGTCCGCCGAAGGAAACAAAGAGCTGCTCTGCACGCCTGAAAGCGGCGGAGCGCGTGATGTAAACTCTCAGCGCCCGGACAGGGCATAGGAGGTTATCACTGTCCCCACTATCGGATGCTGGCAGAGCCGAGAGGGAAATAACTTGTGCCCTAAACGGGGTTCCAATCGCTTTGGGGATGTAACCGTGCCTCGGTCTGAGAATGACTTTCGAGTCATTCGGCCCGAATTAGAGACATGCAGGGCTAACAGATAGCGCGTGCAAATCACCCACTCGTTTGACTGAAGACAGAGCTATCAGAAAAACGGTTTTAAGCGACAGATACTTTAGATCCGCGGATTCAAGCGGTTCAAAGGGAAAAGCCTTTAGGGCCGCCAGGACCAAGGACAGATCCCACGAGGGAACCGAGGGGGGCCGCGGGGGGTTCATCCGTCTAGCTCCTCTGAGGAAGCGGATAATGAGCTCATTTCTTCCCATTGCCCGGCCGAGCGTCGTCTCAGCGAACGCTGTAATAGCGGCCACATATACTTTGAGCGTGGAAGGGGATCTGCCCTTTTCCAACAGCTCTTGCAAGAAGGAGAGCACCCGCGGGACCCCGCATGCGCGCGGATCCAGGTTTTGAGTAGCGCACCATTTAGAAAACACCGACCATTTAGACGCGTAGAGCCGTCTCGTGGAGGGGGCTCTAGACTGCGTGATCGTGTTCACGACCCCTTCTGACAGGTCAACGGGTATCCGTTGATCACCCATACATGCAGCGACCAGCGCTCTGGATGGGGATGCCAGATCGATCCAGCGGCTTGGGAGAGGAGATCCTTTCTCACCGGGATCGGCCATGGGGGTGAGTGCGACAGCCTCACTAGCTCTGGGTACCAAGTTTGGTTTTCCCATCGCGGGGCTATAAGCAGCACTGAGTGGTGCGTTTCTCTGATCCTCGAAATGACCTGTGGCAACAGGGAGATCGGAGGAAAAGCATACAGCGGGAGGCTGGGCCATGTCTGGGACAGCGCGTCCTCGCTCTTCGAGTAAAACTTCGGGCATTGAGCATTGTCTTTCGACGCAAAGAGGTCGATTTCCGCTCTGCCGAATAGGCGCCAGAGAAACTGGACTGTCTGGGGGTGCAGAGACCATTCTCCCGGGGGAATGTTGTCCCTGGACAGTCTGTCTGGACCGACATTCAGGTGGCCCGGCACGTGCGCGGCTCTCAGCGAGCGCAGCGAGCGGTAAGCCCACACGAGGAGGCGTTCTGTCAGCCTGCACAGGTTCCTGGATCTGACACCGCCCTGTCGGTTCACATAGGATACCACGGACATGTTGTCCGAGCGGACTAGCACATGCTGATCCCGTATGAATGGGAGGAAGCGCCTGAGCGCGTTCTCGACCGCTATCATCTCCAAACAGTTTATGTGGAGGCATCTTTCCCGGTCTGACCATAGGCCAAAAGCCGGTTTGCCCTCGAACAGAGCGCCCCAGCCTGAGGTGGAAGCGTCCGCCGAGATAACTTTGCGGTGTGAGATAGCTCCCATTGTCACTCCCCGCTGGTACCAGTCGGCCGCTAACCAGGGCTTCAGAGCTGAAACGCAGCTCTGAGTCACTCTGATGCGAATACCGCCGGAAGCCCATGCTCTGTGAGGCACTCGGGCATTCAGCCAGCGTTGTAGCGGGCGCATTCGTAAAAGACCCAGCCGAAGCACTGCTGCGGCTGAGGCCATACAACCCAGTAGCCTCTGAAATGTTTTGAGAGGTACGGTGCTGCCCGGCCGGAGGGACGCGGCCAGGCGTCGAATGCAGCGCGCGCGCTGTGTCGACAGGCGGGCCGTCATCGCTACAGTGTCCAGATCCAAACCCAGAAAAGAGGTTGATTGACTGGGCACGAGCGAGCTCTTGGTCCAGTTGACCGTAAGCCCCAGGCTGTGCAGATGGCTTAAAAGCACTGTTCTGTGGGCGATGAGTTCGGCCTCTGACTGTGCTAGGATCAGCCAATCGTCCAAGTAGTTCAAAATTCGCATTCCCCGACCCCTCAGGGGAGCGAGAGCCGTGTCCATGCACTTCGTGAATGTGCGAGGTGCCAAAGACAGGCCGAACGGCAGGACGGTGTACTGATATACCTGACCGTCGAAGGCGAATCTCAAGAATGGCCTGTGACGGGGTATTATCTGGATCTGAAAGTATGCGTCTTTCAGATCGAGAGATATAAACCAGTCCCTCGGGCGAATTTGCGCGAGGATTTGTCTGGTTGTGAGCATTTTGAACGGTCTTTTCATAAGAGCCTTGTTCAAACGTCTCAGATCTAGAATTGGTCTGAGAGCTCCGTCCTTCTTGGGAACGAGGAAATAACGGCTGTAAAAGCCCGACTCGCTCATGGAAGGGGAAACCGGTTCTATTGCCCTTTTGCACAGAAGTGTGGCTATTTCTGCTCGAAGTAGATGTGCTACTTCCCCATTCACTCTGGTCTCGACACGCACTTGAAAGCGCGGAGGGCGGCGAGCGAACTGCAGAGTATAGCCTCGTTTTACTGTGCTCAGCACCCATTCTGACGCGCCTGGAACAGCTTCCCACGCTTTCGCGTGTGCGGCCAGGGGCAGAATAGCCTCCGGGCTCTGATCGCCGCTGATCGCGGGCTCGAGAGCTCGAGAGCTCGAAACGGAGGGGCGGGCGTGACGCGCGCGCTCTTGGTGCTTAGATACGGCGGGTCGCTCACAGCGGTGACCGGCCGTTTTACACACAGCGTCCCGGTGGCTTTTGACGGGGAACATACAGTGTGAAGCACGACGCTCGAAGGCGGCGTCAGGGGCGAAGTAAGAGAGCGGATGTGTGAGCGCGTGGAAGCGGGCACAGCATCCGTGTTTATAACCTGACCGGTACAGAGGGGTTGTGTAACAGAGCGGGCAGTGGGTAGGTGTGGGCACAGTGGGGTGGACACATGACCTACTTTTGACACTCGAGCGGCTTGTGCCAGCTTTATGCGAGTGGGCTCTGTGAGAGACACGGGGTTTACAGTGCTTGTGTGCAGAGGTGAACACAGATAAGTGGGCACATTTACTGCATTTGAAACACTTACAGCGTGAGGCGCGCGACCAGGCATAATACTCTCTTTGAGATTTCTCTGGGTCGCCGTGAAAACGGCGGTTGTGTGCAGGCGAGAGGGTGAGTTCACCGGCTCGTTGGCTGCGAAATGAGTGTCTGCAGTAACCGTGGCAACGGGGACTGACAGAGCTTGAAGCTTTGACGACGGTCCGGCCGCGGCGGGACCCAATCGTCGCTTCTCTCCTCGGGCTAGGAGGATTTTGGAGGCTCAGGCTTCACCGCGATCCTCTGCCGGGGTCCCCGGGGAGGCGGCGGTCTAGCGCGGCTGGTCGAGCGAGAGCGAGGGCGGCCGCCCTGTCGTCGCTGCGAGGACGGAGGTCGAGCTGGACGCTGGGCAGAGCTTTGTGCAGGCTGGTCCGAAGGACGGCGTGCAGCGTGTCTGGAGCGTCGAGGCAGAAACAAATTCATTGCCTCAGAAGTCTTTTTCACCTCCGAAAAGCGGTCGACGATCCCGCTAACCGCTGGGCCGAACAGGCCGGTGGGGGAGAGGGGGGCGTTGAGAAACACCGCGCGCTCAGACTCCCTCATGTCCGCGAGCGTGAGCCAGAGATGCCTCTCTGTAACTGACAGAGAGGCCATGCACCTTCCAATGGCCTGGGCAGCGGATTTCGTGGCGCGAAGGGAAAGGTCCGTCGCGCTCCTCAAATCCGTAAGGGAAGCAGGCTCCGAGCGCTTCTCGTCCAGATCACGGAGGAGGTTAGCCTGGAGAATCTGCAGTACTGCCATAGAGTGGAGTGCTGATGCGGCCTGCCCCGCGGCGGCGAAAGCGCGGCCGACGAGGGCTGAAGTGGTCCTGCATGCTTTGGACGGGAGGGCAGCCTTTGAGCGCCAACGAGAGGGCGGGCAAAGGTGCGCTGCGACCGCCTCCTCCACAGGGGGGATGGAATTATACCCCTTCTCAGCGGCGCCGTCAACCTGTGAGAGCGTCGATGAGGCATGTGAAGACACTCTCGCGGAGAATGGAGCATTCCACGACTTCGAGAGCTCGCTGTGAAGCTCCGGCAGGAAGGGTGCTTTTCTGGACGCCGGCTGTCGGCGGCGGTGGTGAAGGAAGCAGCCGTCGAGTCTGTTCGGGGCTGGCTCTTCCGGGGAAGACCAGTCAAGGCCCAGCTGTTCGACAGCTTGCGTGAGGAGGCGTAAAAGTTCCGCGTCCTCGCCCGCTCGAGATCGGCCTGAATCCTGGACTGACGAGGAGGCAGTGGACCATTCCTCACTGTCAGAGGCCAGGAGAGAACAGCTGTCCGCGGCGCGTTCACCAAAGTCATCCGCCTCATCCCCTGAAGCGGCGGAGGCGCGGGCGAGAGCCGGCGGCTGCGCGGCCGAGAGGGGGGGCGGGGAAGGCGAGGGAGAAGCTCGAGGGAGAGACTCCGGCGAGCTTCTGTGCGCCTGGTTGGTCTCCGGCGGTCGCTGTGAGCGGCGCTTCTTCTTGCGCGGCCCAGCAGGAACGGGCGGGGAGACATGCTGATCGAAAACTTCAAGCCGAGCCCGCAGGGTCGACATTGAAAGTTCCTCGCACTCGGGGCAGCCGCCCGTGGAGAGTGCGGTGGCGGCGTGATCGCGGCCCAGGCAGAGAGCGCAGATGTGATGGCGGTCTCCGTCGCTGAGCGGGGCGTGGCACGAGCCGCAAGAAAAACGGGGCATTTTTAGAAAAACGCCCCGTGCTCTTTTAGAGAAGAGGGTGTGTTGCAGTAGGCGAACACACAGCAGTGAAAAAGGATATGACGCCGGATAGCGTAGCAGGCACGGAAGGCTGAAGGCGGCGAAGGCGGCCGGCTTCTTCAGGCGCTGTCCTAGGCTTGCTGGTCGCTGGTTTCAACGGCGGCGGCTTCTCCAGATCCAGCGATGCGAAGAGCTTCGCTGAAGACAAGAAAATCAGAATTTTAGCCTGTGAGCGCTGAATATATACACGCTGGCCACGCCCATTCTGACGGTTAGAAGGGTGTGGAGGGCGCGAAGCGCCCTCATTGGTTGCCGCGTTCAGAGCGCTCACCGATAGGCTTAAGCAGTTGCAGCCGAGCAGCCAATGAGCACGCTTATACAGCCTGCCTAGGTCTGTCGGCTGCTGCACTGCGTTGACAATGAATACAAAATTAAGGATAATTTTTTGGCTTCAGATCTCGAAGAAAGAAGACTTTCCCGATGCGTAAGCTACTTACGCAATACGAGAGAACCTCTCGTAAGAGAACCACACCAAGTCACACATACTGACAGGTAGAACACCTGAAAATATCCTGATTATTACATGACTATTCACCGAATAGATAAACATGCAGATATCTATTGATTTGAGTTGGAATTATTTCCTATCGAGTGTGTGAATGTGTGTTTGCATTTGTTTTCAGTCTGATTTTGAGAACTGGGGGTTCGGAGAACCCAACAACTACAACAACCTGGAGCACTGTGCAGAAACGGGCTTTAGTTACGGACGCAAGTGGAACGACGTGGCTTGCGAAACCTTAAAAGACTGGATCTGCCAGATACCAATAGGTACAAATGCATGGATCTGTCAAATAGATCTGCGTATTAAATCTCAGAGTCTAAATGCACATTAATATGCAAACAAAATGGTTCTGTGTTCTTCATGTGAGGTTAGGGTTAGGGTTAATTCGCACAAAAATGGTAAATGCACCTAAAAAAATTCAGAGGTGCCAACAGACATGTTTGTGGGTATTATCGGACACATTTACATTGTTGGTCTGCATATTTTATTGGATAGACTACAGGATGCCTATTGTCCAGGCATGAAGTGTTTCTCAATCTCAGTGATTATGCAAACTCACACTGTAACTGAATAATGAACTCAGTGTCCAAAAGATCTACGGTTTAATGGTCAGAAACTAGTGTAACTAAATGCTGTTTTGAGTTATATTCTGATGAAACTAGTCCTGTACAACATGCACATAAACTTAATAATAACGCTTTTTCACTGTTTGTTCAATAGGCACAACTCCGAAACCTGCACCGACTTCTGCAGTCCCAGGTTAGTAACTACTTCATAATCATAATTCATTAGCATGATCTCTTTTCAGGTATTTCCTAACCCCAAATGTAATGTTTAGCCCTTCATTATATTAAGATGTTATGTAATTATTATTATTATTTTGTATTTTTTTTTTAACATTTCCACTGTCTTAAGGAGCAAACCCCACAGGCCGCGTCCACACCGTAGACTGGTTAGGTTTTATTTAATGTAACATAATTTGTGGATAATGCATATCTAGAATAGAATTGATTATTCACATCTAGAATGATCGACTGGGACTAAAACACATCGGCTCATTAAATGCAGAGCAATTTTTAACATCACTTACTAACTTAAAGCAAGACACTACAGGCAAAAACTGTTTTTAACATGGCCAGTTTTGAGGTTATTTTGGGTTATTTGGCGTTTCATAAATTTTAAACTAGTGGAAACATCCAAAACACACTTTTAACTGCTGCTTTTATTTGCACTTGATCCATTTGCAAGTGTAGATCTCTATTACAATACAAATCTGTAAAGGCCGTCTTCTCAAAATGAGTTTTATCTTCACTTCAGCAGCACTTATATATTATACATATTCCTATCCATATGCTAAAGGGGTTTAATCATATATAATTTGCCTGATTTTATACAATATGAAAAATAAATGGTGAAAATGTTTTTTTTTTCTCTCTCACTGTTGACGGTATTTTCAGATTTATGAAGTGATAAAAAGAGAAGTCCGCCTTTAACTCTCAGTTGCATATTTAAATATAACATTTCAGAAAACAGAATTTTTTTTTTTTTTTTTTTTTTTGCAATTCTTAATGCGATCAGTTGACAGCTCCTGTTCACTATCTCCTGTCATGTTATGGAATAGAGCTTCAGTTGTGGAACAGGTTGTAAACATTGTCAATGCAATGATGTAAGGCTGAGTAAATAATGTCAGAGTTATCATGACTAGTGCAAATCACACACTACAGATGAAGACAATGCTAAGTTATGTTGTTTTTATTCCACAGTGGAATATAACATGACATCTGATGGCTGGATCCAGTACAACGAGAGTCAGTACTTCATTAACGAAGACCTCCTGCCTATGGAAGAAGCTCGCGCGTTCTGCAAGAGGAATCACGGCGATCTTGTCGTCATCACTGGTCAAACAGAGAGGAAGTTTTTATGGAAGCAGGTATATTACCGTGATTCCCATTAATGCTATAACATTATTGCATGATCATTCAGTAGGGTTATTGACACTGTTTTACAGATATTGAAGAAGTCAGACAATCAATACTACATCGGGATGAGATTGGAGTTGGACAAAACATTTAAGTGAGTGTGAAAGAGTTGGATGCATAAACTAGTTATTATGCAACAGATACTTTAGGCATTGTTTAATTTAAGTACATTTGCGCTGGTTTTATATTTTTCTTTTCTTTTTCTATTTATAGCTGGGTGGACGGTTCACCTGTTGTATATACATCATGGAATCAAAATGAACCAAATTTTGCCAATAATGATGAGAACTGTGTGACCATGTACAAGAGTATGGGTAAGACTCCTCATCAGTGCTGTTCCTATGTAGAGTAGTGTGTCAGAGTGGCCTAAAGCAAGGGTGTTCAATCATTTTACTCCAACCGGCTTCTGGAAGGAACACATGACCACAATGGACTAAAAACGGAGAAGTTTTTCCTTTGCATTTTTCTCGTACAGACGACAGCGCAGTCAAAACGATCCCTGATCACATGAATCCGCTTAAACGAATAAAAACGCTGCATTCTGCTGCCTGGCCAGTAGATGGCGATCTCACTTTGTATCATGTTCAAAAGTTTGCGTTTTCAGGTAGTTAGGTAGGAAAAAACATAGTCATGTAAATGAACGGCCAAAACACATACAAATTTTTTTTATTTTGGAAATGGTGTCATGTGATGTCTCTCTAATCAAACATGGCTGATTCAACTCGTTAGTAGAGACTCCAAGGCTGTGTAGACATACACTCAAAACTTCCCTAAGCACTTCCCTGCCGCCGTTTTAAAGTGCGCTCAACTTCGTCAAGGAGACGAAAGAGGTGTATATTTAGACAGACCATCGAGGAAACGAGTCTACTCAATATGAACACTTCAATATCGTTTTTTTAGGGATGCACCGATACCGATACCAGTACTCGGGTGTCGGTTCGATACTGTGCTCATGTATTCGTAAAACTACCCTGATACAACCGCACCCGATACCACTTTAAGGGGCTGTTCACATATCGCGTCTAAAAACCAGTGGAAAGCGCGACCGCAACGCTTTCTCCTTCTTTCCAAAGGTGCTTGCACTCCCGTGTCATCTGTCATTGCCAGCAAGCATGAACATGGACGCGCCGAGCGCCTGGAAAAACGAGAGCGCCGCACCGCATGCACGTCACGACCGCATCACTTTTATTATGTGAAAACACATGTGAACGGCCCCTGATGGCATCGTGACATTAGCCTAAGCTCTCGTCGGTTGAGCAGGTATTTGGAGGAGGAGTAATGTCAGCCGTTTGGAGATATTTTAAGCGATGATGATAAAAGTAGAGCAGACTGCAAACTATGCTCTGCTAAAATGTCAAGAGGAGGAGTGAGAAACAGCTCCTTTAACACAAGCAATTTGATTATACAAGTTGTATATTTACTTTGTTACAGTCAGAAAGGGAAAAACATCTGATGAATATAAAACATTGTTAGAAGAACTGTAATGGTATTAAGTACTCATATCGGTACTTGGTATCGGCAAGTACTCAAAAGTAAGTACTTGTACTTGGTCTGAAAAAAAATGGTAATCAGTAATCAGCATACTTGATTGCCTTTGATAAGGGTTGTTTAACGGGTACTGTATATGTTAAATGTGGAAAAAAACAGTTTCAGTTTTTCCAGTCTTTAATGTCATAAAGAGCAACAATAAAGGCAAAGTATGGCTTAAGGTATATGGACGACAAGCAATATGGTTGACAGTATACTTAAGGTTTATAATGGGTATAGTTTTATAAAAGCTTAAAGAATCAATTCAGTGTTCTTATGCACCAATATTATGTCATCTATTTGCCATAAAGTTTTTATAGCTGCATTATCCTCTATTCTCTGCACAAAGTATTAGCAATATGTTTTTTTTTTTTTAAAGGATTCTGGAATGATATCAACTGTGGTGTGGCGTTGCCCTCTATCTGTAAGAGAAGTTCCAACTTTGTCAACGCCACCATGTCGCCCTCCACTGTGCCACCAGGAGGCTGTACTCCAGAATGGACCATGTTTCAGGGCAGAGTGAGAGTCATTTCATCATACAAACATAATTGGCCGGTTTCACAGACAAGGCTTAAGCTAGTCCCAGACTGAAATGCATGTTTGAGCTGTTTTAGCTGAAAGTAACTTGCACTGAAATATCTTAAAATATGTCAGTGCCATTGACGTACTGTCTCAAGATGCACACCAGTAATGTTCTTTTTTCTAAGGCTTTTCTAATTATAAAAGCTACCTAAATGTCCTTACTGAACTAATCCTGGCTTAATTAAGCCCTGTCTGTGAAACCAGGCCTACATTACCAGGCCTGCATGAAATCTGCACATTCTAATTCAAAGCACTTGTATTTTCAAATAGTGTTACAAGTATTTTAATACTAAGATGACTTGGCATAAATCTCGGGACCACTGTGTTTCACATGGAGGCAATCTGGTGTCCATTCGGCGTCATGAAGAGCAAGGTGAGCATTTACATTACTTTTATATGCACACCAAAATGCTGGTTATTGTGAGAAATCTGCTTAAGAAGAGAAAGCGCCTGTTACAAGGTTACATGGTTACATTACATGGACTTGACGCACACATCACTACCTGATACTACATTTACCATCTTATAAATCAGAATGGTGTTGTGTAATTGTTTTCCCTATTTCAAATAAGTCTGATATTTTTGTTTGTCCGTTTGCTCCAACATGTTTTTCAATTCAAATATTCCTTTTAAAAACTACACAACCCAGATTAATTTCAGTCAGAATTACCTTTATTTCTTGTAAGAATCCTGCCAAACCTTTTGTTTTGGCTATCATTAGCATACCCCCTAATTGGACTGAACCATTTGTAGTTTTGTCTGGGGGGAGGGGAAATAGTAGCTGAACAATTCTTTCCTTTCTTTCCCTTTTCTATTGTGTGGTTAAGTACCCATGGGTTTACACAGACTGATATTTGGGTATATGTTATATGAGACCATACGTGTTTCAAACTCTACATTGAGAATTAATCTTTTTTTTTGGACAAATCGTTGTATGATTTATGAGCATAGCCCTTCAAGGAAGGCTTTAAGACTGTGTCGACCATTCTGGCCACCGAGGGAATTGATGGCAGTCATTATCACAGCTATGTACTGAGTCTGCCCCGATCCTTTGTTCCTCTGGCTTCACTTTGGTCCTCTGAGCCTGCCCTGATACCCTGTTCCTCCGGCTCCTCCTTGGTCCTCTGAGTCTGCCCCGATCCTTTGTTCCTCTGGCACCTCCTTGGTCCTCTGAGCCTGCCCTGGTACCCTGTTCCTCCGGCTCCTCCTTGGTCCTCTGAGTCTGCCCTGATCCTTTGTTCCTCCGGCTCCTCCTTGGTCCTCTGAGCCTGCCCTGGTCCTTTGTTCCTCTGGTTTCACCTTGGTCCTCTGAGCCTGCCCTGGTCCTCAGTTCCTCCGGCTCCTCCTTGGTCCTCTGAGCCTGCCCTGGTCCTCAGTTCCTCCAGCTCCTCCTTGGTCCTCTGAGCCTGCCCTGGTCCTCAGTTCCTCCGGCTCCTCCTTGGTCCTCTGAGCCTGCACTGGTACCCTGTTCCTCCGGCTTCACCTTGGTCCTCCAAGCCTGCCCTGCTCCTCCGTTCCTCTGGCTCCTCCTTGGTCCTCTGAGTCTGCCCTGGTACCTTGTTCCTTCAGCTCCTCCTTGGTCCTCTGAGCCTGCCCTGGTCCTCAGTTCCTCCAGCTCTACCTTGGACCTCCAATCCTGCCCTGGTCCTCAGTTCCTCCGGCTTCACCTTGGTCCTCAGAGTCTGCCCTGGTCCTTTGTTCTTCCAGCTTCACCTTGGTCCTATGAGCCTGCCCTGGTCCTCTATTCCTCCAACTCCACATTGGTCCTCCAAGCCTGCCCTGGTCCTTTGTTCCTCCAGCTTCACCTTGGTCCTCTGAGCCTGCCCTGGTCCTCTGTTCCTCCACCTTCACCTTGGTCCTATGAGCCTGCCCTGGTCCTCAGTTCCTCCACCTTCACCTTGGTCCTCCAATCCTGCCCTGGTCCTCTGTTCCTCCAGCTCCACCTTGGTCCTATGAGCCTGCCCTGGTCCTTTGTTCCTCCAGCTCCACCTTGGTCCTCCAATCCTGCCCTGGTCCTTTGTTCCTCCAGCTTCACCTTGGTCCTCCGAGCCTGCCCTGGTCCTTTGTTCTTCCAGCTTAACCTTGGTCCTATGAGCCTGCCCTGGTCCTCTGTTCCTCCAACTCCACCTTGGTCTTTCAAGCCTGCCCTGTTCCTCTGTTCCTCCACCTTCACCTTGGTCCTATGAGCCTGCCCTGGTCCTCTGTTCCTCCACCTTCACCTTGGTCCTATGAGCCTGCCCTGGTCCTTTGTTCCTCCAGCTCCACCTTGGTCCTCCAATCCTGCCCTGGTCCTTTGTTCCTCCAGCTCCACCTTGGTCCTATGAGCCTGCCCTGGTCCTTTGTTCCTCCAGCTTCATCTTGGTCCTCCAATCCTGCCCTGGTCCTTTGTTCCTCCAGCTCCACCTTGGTCCTCCAATCCTGCCCTGGTCCTTTGTTCCTCCAGCTCCACCTTGGTCCTATGAGCCTGCCCTGGTCCTTTGTTCCTCCAGCTCCACCTTGGTCCTATGAGCCTGCCCTAGTCCTTTGTTCCTCCAGCTCCACCTTGGTCCTATGAGTCTGCCCTGGTCCTTTGTTCCTCCACCTTCACCTTGGTCCTATGAGCCTGCCCTGGTCCTTTGTTCCTCCAGCTTCACCTTGGTCCTCCGATCCAGCCCTGGTCCTCAGTTCCTCCGGCTCTACCTTGGTCCACCAACTCTGCCATCAGGGGTCACATCTTGTTTGTGTTTTTCTAGCTCTTTGAGTTTAGTTTCTTTACCTCTGTTAAGTCCTGTTGCCCTTGGCTACTATTGTTAAGGATTTTTTACATTTTGTGTATTTTTTATTTTTTTCTCATCTGTAATAAACTGCTCTTGGGTTAACACTCTCCTTTAATGGAAACAGAACACTTCTTTCTTTAAGAAGTTTAGAATAAGCCATTTTCTTAAGTGCATGTAAACGTTAATGACTATAAGTGATTTACATTTGTGACTCTTTAAACTTGAACTTGAATATTATACCATATTCTTACCAGGCACAACATGCAATTTGTCTGTCCACACAGAAAACAGAACAGTTCTGCTAAGAAACCAGCCAATCAACAAAATTAATTAAATATGACCTTTTGATTCTGTTTGCAGCATTCCTTACTACTCTAATGCTGCCTTCAGATGATGACATATGGATTGGATTGAATGATGTCAATTGGGAGAATAGGTTTTTGTGGACTGATGGTATCGGTGTCAGCTACACAAACTGGGCTAAGGGTCAACCTTCATCAGTCCCAGACGGCCCTTCCAGGATGTATGGCTACTTTGATTCAGAGGCAGGTATTCACAACATATTGCTGACAAAGGCTATCCAGTATCTATAAAGATGACCAGAATCATCAGAGTTTCTCTTTTGAGATGAGGGGCCCTATCTTGCACCCAGTGCAATTGACTTTGTACACCGACGCATTTATCATTCCTATTTTGCAACCGAAGCACAGCGGACTTTTCCCTCCACAGACGCACGTCAGTAAATTAGGGAATGAACTTGCGCTCCCGGGGGCGGTTCAGCGAAAAGAGGAGGCGTGTTCTGGCGCAAATGTTCCCTGGTGCTATTTTGCAGTTTCAGAAAACAGTTCCGCCACAGACCAGGAGAAACCTCGTCTAAAGTCAGTGGCGCGTTATTCAGATGCTATTTTAAGGGCGCATGCTTGGCCATAATGTAGCGTGTGCACAACGCGCACACACTTTGCTTCTCTCATCTACACACAGACGCAGCAGTTGCCATTTTTGCAAACCATACATAATTACAAGGAACAATATTAACACACGAGGGAAATCATTGTGGTGTCCATGAAGGTGTGAAAAAATAGGCATAAATCTAGCTTACACATTTACCCAAATTATCATACGCCTGTTTAACCGAAGCTAATTTGGGTGTGTTTCTCCATCGCCAATGTGTTTTACGGCCCTGACGAGAACGTCGGTCTCCTCGGCTGTGAACCGCTCCTGGCAAATCCGCCGTTATAATAGCAATCCGCCATGGAACAAGCGCTCCTGCCCTTAAAAGGAATGTGAGATGACGCTCTGATTGGTTTATTTCACGTTACGCCCAAACCACACCTATGAGTAATGAAGCGACTTCAGACCAACACATTTTAGATTTGCGTCGGGCGCAAGAGTCATTTATCCCGCCGGTATAATAGCAACAGCGCCCAAGACCCGCCCACAAAGTTACTTGCGTTTCGCTTTTGATACTTGCGTTTCAGATCGTTAAAATAGGGCCCGAGATGTTTATGCTAGACATACAAAACATTACGAAAATGATCAAAATCCAAATCTGACTGAAAACAATACTGTTTTTCTTGTGAAGCACTCTTTTTTCTGTTGAATAGAAATGCCTCTTAGAAATCACTTGACAAAAAATTTCGATGTCTAAGAGTTGTTCTACTTGTGACCAGACAGAGGACACATGACACAAGCAAATCTGACCGAAAATTATATATATTCTTTTGTTGTTTACCTGACATTTTTGTCAAAAAAATAAAAAAAATAATTAAAAATCAGGAACACGGAAAATACAAATTTAACTGTCTTTATATGTTTTTATGACCACAAGACACATGATACATGAAAGACAGCATGTCCTAAGAAGAACTTAAGGCAAGTCATTTCACTCGGCGGCCATGTGCAGCTCCTATGAGGAATGAGGAATGAGGAAACTCCAAAGCTGTTCCAATTTTATGATTAAATTTCATATTTGAAATCAAATCACCAATGAAATCTGACAACAACTGTCTAATAAAATGCTCACATCATGATAAAAAAACACACCCAAAACCAAACCAAGTCAAAACCAATCAAAAGCCTCCCAGAAATCACCCAAAAACCCATATCACTGTTTGAGTGCTGCTAATAAAATTAATACACTCTGTCATTTTGATATCTTCTCAAACATATACGGCTCTATCACAGCACTTGCCATCTCCAGTATCAAAACACGTGACGTGCTGCAAAGGAGGGCGTGGATACGGTGCGATGAAGTTAGCCAATCACAGCAGTTTCTGCAAGAGGCCACACCCCTTGAGATTGATTGTTCTTCACAGAGAGTTTCCATCCAAATGAGGATGGAAAATTATAATTTTGCTAATATTGGACTTTTTGGTGTAAAACACTTTGGAAACTTTATAAACTATTGAGAAACATGATTTTAAACGACCACTTTAAACTTGCCTGTGAGCAGTATTAACAACAGCAAGAGACAGGGTTTTACAGTCAGTTGTTGTCGAACTCAGTTACCTCGTATAATTACAGCAATTTACGTATGTTTGTTTGGTTGCTTTTTTAAATGCTGAGTTAATTTATCTGAACTATGTTCCATCCAGAACTGTGACTGTGTCGTCATGGTTAGACACCCAGGAAAGATGACAGGAGCGTGGAAAGTAGAAATCTGTAGAGATGAAAGAGGTTTCATCTGCAAGAGGACAACAGGTTAGAGGGGAATATCCATTTAGACAATGATTTTAGTTAGTATCATGTTATCACTTTTATAACACAAATCAGTAATTGTTAAACCATGTCAATGCTCATTTCACCTAATGTATGTGACCTGTGTGTAACCTTGGTGTTATAGACTCTCAGCTGCCTCGTCCTGTGAGCACAGTAACGCCACAACATTTTTTCACACTGGGAAATGATTCATACAAGGTGCAGATGGAGAAAATGAGCTGGTATGAAGCGAGGAGACAGTGTAAAGCAGACGATGCTGACCTGGCCAGTGTGCTGGACTCCATCAGCCAGGCGTACACCATCCTCAGAGTCAGCAAGCTGAAGGAGCCTCTGTGGATCGGCCTCAACAGCAACTTGGTACAAAGTAAACTTTAAAATGCAAAAAAGAAAGAAGCTAATTATGTCAAGCTAATTATAAAATGCTAACATAGCATGTGCGTGAGTCTGTAACATGGGTTACAAAGATTTTGCCAAATGATAAATATTTCCTAGATTAACATCCTTGTTGATCCTGGAATAACAGAAGGGGCTTATAACAGAAAAAGAGCCCGTCCGCCTCGTCACGGGAATTAACGCGGCAGAAACGCCACCAAAATTAATAAAAATGCCCCCCAAAAATCAAGATATACAGGGCAAAAATGTCTCTGCTATGAGTATTTGTTTTTAATATTTAAATCAGGATGTAGAGTATTTTTCCGAAAATCAGCACGATTGCAAATGTGATATATCGATTTTATACAACAGTTCAATAAACAAGAAGTTAATGTGAGGCGACTTCATTTTAGACTAAGAACCTTGCAACAAATTTCGCAACAAATCCACAACTGTGTGTTTGAGACAGGCCCTATAAAACTGTGTTGATGTACAGTGAGAATAACTGGTCATCAGATTATAAACGATTTTTTATTTCTGAATGGATTACTTTTGGATAACTATTACTATTTTGATAATGGCGCCACATCCAAGGATTCTCTTTGCTTTAGTTGCGTCAATGCTCTCGCGTCTAGTGTAGACACGTTGTTTTGGTTGTTGGTGACTTTTAAAGTAGATCGTTCGTCTTCCTGACACAGCCTAATTAGTTAAACAGGGCGCCTTGGTCATTTTGCACAACCCAAATAGTAAGATATTTGACAAAGATCCTTGTCATCGTCCAGCCGGGTTCACTTCTCATCCAGTAGTGTCAATAATGTTGTTGAATATTAACTAAGCAAGCCAAAAGGCGACAGTGGCGAGGTGACAGACATGGAGGGGATAAAAAACAGTGGGAAAATGGTTGGAGGAATAGTTTATGCTTAGATTTCAGGATTAGGGTTAAGAACAGGAAATGTTGTTCCAGGACACATAAAAGATGTTGACTAAATGTCAAAATCATGTTCGCTGCCAGAGTGCAAAGACTTGTTTTAAAGTCTAACGAATTAAATTTGTTTGCTTCAGACAAGTGGCCGTTACCGCTGGGTGGACAACTGGCTTCTGAGATACAGCAAATGGGCAGCAGGAGAGCCCAAAAACAATTTAGCGTGTGTATATATTGATACGGATGGCGACTGGAAAACGGCTACATGCAACAACACGTATTATTCCCTGTGCAAACGATCCCCAGGTACTTCATTCAAAATTCTGCATGCAATAAATATCTAGATTGTCTTGCATTATTTAACTTGAGAACTGGTGTGGCATTGCTTGTGTGACCATTTCCTTCACATAGTTTGGTCAAATATAGAAAATGGCAAATCATTTACTTTATACCATGGTCTGCCTTAATACTCGATTTTGATTGGCTGGAAGGTGTGCATTATAACTAAGGTTGGGTATCATTTGAATTTTAACAATTCTAATTCCGATTTCGAGTCTGCATATCATTTCAGATTCTTATCAATTCCTCATTTCAGTTCCAATAAGGTAAAAAAACAACAACTTAGATATCATTCACATTTAGGATTAGGGTTATCTTATTGCAAAACATTTAATTGTAGCTGAATATCAACAGAAATCATCAGGCTAAAGAACACTTACACAAGAAGGAACATTTGCCTGTGGTTTAAAAATGCCATAGAAAAACAACTAGCCTAACTAATATAAATGTCAAGCATTATTAAAGACAAGTAAACACTGAGTAATTAAAAAAGAACAAATACAAAATTAACAATCGCAACAAATAGATACAACTGAACAAAGATAAGAATGAAATAAACAGTGTTTTAAGATTTTCCGGTATTCAGGGACAGAAACTGGAATTAAATGTAAAATAACACGGTTGTGTAATTAGTGTTATTATAGAGCGGGAATATTAGTGTTATTATAGAGCAGGAATATTAGTGTTATTATAAAGCGGGAATATTAGTGTTATTATAGAGCGGGAATATTAGTGTTATTATAGAGCAGGAATATTAGTGTTATTATAAAGCGGGAATATTAGTGTTATTATAGAGCGGGAATATTAGTGTTATTATAGAGCAGAATATTAGTGTTATTATAGAGCAGAATATTAGTGTTATTATAGAGCGGGAATATTAGTGTTCCCTTACGAGAACGTTCTCTCGTACTGCGTTGCAAACGCTGTGGGAAAACTCCTTTTCTCGAGAATATTGAAGCCTTTATTTTAAAACGCATTGCTGCAGCACATGCGAGAGCTAGAAGCTCGCGTGAGCGTGCTGATTGGCTTGTGCAAAGCAACTGCACGAACCAATGGCGGATCAGCAGAGGAGCGCGGACCAATCAGGGCGCTTGGCACTCTGCCAGAGTCAAGCGCGCGAAACGGCACGTGACAGAAGAGTATAAATATACAGAGAATCCGCCATTTGACAGATTTTATCTCCTTCAGCTTTCGACTCACCTCGTCGCTGATTCTCTCCAGAGTGAAGCCGCTCGTCGTCGAACAGCCTTCCAGCGGAACTGCTTCGCATCTCGGCGTCTGCCAGCTGAGCGTTTCCCTGTGGCATCCGACGAGTATCCTTTTTCTAACTCAAAAAGAGCATTCTAAGAGAGCAAATCGCTGTTTTCACAGCGCGCGGCGTTGTTTCAAATGCCGCTCACCGTGTGTGATTCATGCGGGGTCTCCCTGCACGCCTCTGACACACGCTCTCGGTGTGTTGCCTGCCTCGGTCCTGAGCACGCCGAGGCAGCGCTCACTAAAGGCGGCTGCCTTCACTGCGACGGAATGCCTGTTGCCACGCTCCGTGCCAGATCTTCCGCCGCCTCGCTGAGTGTTCCCGCCCACCTTCCATCTTCGGCGCCCCGTGAGCCCCGTAGGAAGAAGCGGCGCGACCAGAGGCCTCCTGAACGCGCTCATCTGGACGAATGCACGCCGGGTCTCTCCCCGCACGCTTCGCCCGCGCCTTCATCTCCAGTCCTGTTCTTCCAGAGCGACCAACGCCCCTCTTCTGAAGCGGCAGGTCTCGTCTCTTTCGGATTATCAGCAGAAGAACTGGACGACGCTGTTTCTATGGCGGCATCTGAAAGTGAGGAATGGTACGCTCCGCGGACCCCGCCCCTCTCTCTCAGCTGGATCCCGCTGACACTCGAGCGAGCATTGACGCTGAACTCTTCCGTGTCATGTCTCGCGCTGTCGGAGAACTGGGACTCGACTGGCTTTCCCCAGCTGAGCCTACCAAAAGCCGCCTCGACGAATGGTACCTGCCGGGGTGCCAACAGGCCCCTCGTCAGCGTGCCGCCCCCTTTATGCCCGAGGTCCATGATGAGCTCACTAAGAGCTGGCGCGTGCCCTTTTCAGCGCGAACGCGCTCTTCAGTTTCTTCAACGCTCTCCACTGTCGACGGCGCTGAAGAGAAGGGGTATGTTTCTCTCCCTCCATTAGAGGAAGCGGTCGCTGCACACTTATGCCCTCCCACTGCTGGGAGTTGGAGGGCTAAAACCGTGCACCCCTCTAAGCCGTGCAGGACTACTTCGGCTCTCGCCAGCCGCGCTTATGCTGCCGCCGGTCAAGCCGCCTCTGCACTCCACGCTATGGCGACCCTGCAGGTGTTTCAAGCTAAGCTCCTCCGCACTATGGACGAGTCTGGCCCGGACCCAGACACCTTCAAAGACCTCAGGAGTGCTACAGATTTGTCGCTGAGGGCCACGAAGACCACTGCTCAAGCACTGGGCCGCAACATGTCTAGCCTGGTTGTCTTAGAGCGCCACCTGTGGCTTAACTTAACGGAGATCAGGGACGCTGACAAAACCGCCTTCCTCGACTCCCCAGTCTCTCCATCCGGTCTCTTCGGCCCTTCTGTCAATGGCTTCGCTGATCGCTTCACGGAGGCTCCGAAAGCTTCAAGTGCTATGAGGCACTTCCTGCCCAAGCGCTCTAGCTCGGTCCAACGGTGCCCCAAGAGCACGCTGCGACCGGAAAAGCCCGCGTCTCAGGTTCCCCAGCCCCTCCCTGCGGCTGAAACCACTCGACGCCTGAAGCCTGCAAAACGATTCCCGTTTCCCAAGCGCCAGGGCCCTCGACCGAAGCTCACGCTCGACCATGAGCCCAAGAAGCCGTCCTAACCGGCAGAAAAAGTGGTCTATGTCCCGCCGCGGCCGCACCAGCCCCGAAGATCGCTCGAGTGCTACTCACAGCTCCCTCTTCAGTTCAGGCAGCTGGAGCAGTTGTGTATGCAGAAAATGGGCCCGTCACATGTTACGCACCCCTGCACCCAAACGCTGTTTTAACAGCGACCCACACAGAGCACAAAACGAGCAAAATTTCTCCCCTGACCTCATATCAGTTCGAGCCCCCGTCTCTGGGCGTTCCAGATATGATGAGGCCTCTGGCTCTTCGGGCCCTAGCCTGGCAGGCTATCCCAGGAGTTTCAGAATGGGTGATAAACATCATAAAGCACGGCTAATCGCTTCAGTTTGCACGCAGACCCCCGAGCTTTCGCGCTGTGGTTCAAACCTCGGTCAGCAGCACACTGTGTCATGTCCTCCGCACCGAAGTGTTAAGTCTGCTAGCAAAAGGGGCTATCGAGAGGGTTCCCCCTTCTCTAAGCGAGTCAGGCTTTTACAGCCGTTACTTTCTTGTTCCGAAGAAAGACGGCGCCCTGAGGCCCATTTTAGATCTCAGACATCTGAACAAGGCTCTCATGTCACGGCCGTTCAGGATGCTCACGACCAGACATATACTGGCGCAAATTCGCCCAGGCGACTGGTTTTTCTCAGTAGATCTGAAAGACGCTTACTTTCACATTCAAGTGAATCCCCACCACAGGCCATTCTTGAGATTCGCCTTCGAGGGGCAGACATACCAGTACACGGTTCTACCGTTTGGACTGGCACTGGCACCTCGTACATTCACGAAGTGCATGGATGCAGCTCTCTCCCCCCTGAGACAGCGGGGAATGCGCATTCAAAACTACCTCGACGACTGGCTCATTCTGACTCAGTCAGAGGCGGAGTCACATACTCACAAAGCCTGGCTCCTCAGCCATCTAGAATGTCTAGGGCTCAAGGTGAATTTTTCGAAGAGTATTCTGTCACCCAGCCAATGTATCATGTTCCTGGGGACAGTATTTGACTCCGTTCTTATGAGAGCATGGCCCTCCCCGGCCCGTGCTCTATCGATTCAGCGGCTCGCCGCATCGTTCACAGAGGGCTCTCATGCACCCCTCAGAACGTTTCAGAGGATCCTTGGCCTTATGGCCTCAGCATCATCAGTACTCCAACTAGGCCTACTGCGCATGCGTCCTCTTCAGCTATGGCTAGCACCTCAGGTGCCACCCCACGCCTGGCACTCAGGCCGATTGATTATCAAGGTGGATCAGCGCTGTGTACAAGCCCTGGCCCCTTGGACGAATGCCAGCTGGTTTCAGCAGGGCGTGAGTATGGGGGTGGTCTCCAAGAGGAGGGTGATTTCAACAGACTCTTCCAACTCAGGTTGGGGAGCCCTGTACGAGGGCAGGCCTACCTCCGGCCTCTGGTCGAGCTCGGAGAGACGCCTACACATCAACTGCCTCGAAATGAGGGCAGTTTTTCTGGCCCTGAAAACCTTCCTCCCATACCTGGCTGGACACCATGTATTGGTCCGGACGGACAACATGTCAGTGGTATCTTACATAAATCGCCAGGGCGGCCTCAGGTCCCGCATTCTGCTTGCCATAGCCACCCAGCTACTGTTATGGGCTCACACCAATCTGCGCTCGCTCAGGGCAGCTCACGTGCTGGGCACGTTGAACACAGGAGCAGACATGCTCTCTCGGGGCAGGGTTCCCCCAGAGGAATGGTCTCTCCACCCTCAGACGGTTCTCCTACTTTGGGAGGTCTTCGGGAAGGCAGAAGTAGATCTCTTCGCCTCAGAAGACAATCGCCACTGCCCAATCTTCTTTTCAAAGAACAAGGATGCGTTGGCCCACGACTGGCCCAGCCTCCCCCTCTATGCGTTTCCTCCGGTCTCGATGCTCCCTCAGGTCATCGAACGGATCAGAGACACGAAATGCGCAGTGCTCCTGATAGCTCCTCTCTGGCGAACCCAATCTTGGTTCCCGGAGCTGATACGGCGGTCTGTGACAGACCCTTGGCCAATCCCAGTGAGGCGCGACCTCCTGGCTCAGGCCAACAGGACTATCTGGCATCCCCGTCCCGATTTGTGGGCCCTACATGCTTGGCCACTCAACGGGTACCCCAGGACCTCCCAGAGGGCGTCCTGAACACGATCAAGGAGGCTAGAGCTCCGTCTACCAGACGCCTCTACCTCCATAAATGGTCAGTGTTTTCCAGCTGGTGTTTAGCTCGAAACCTCGACCCACACACTTGTGAAGTACCAAGAGTGCTATCCTTTCTCCAAGAGATGCTGGATGCGGGTCGTTCCCCCTCCACTCTCAAGGTATATGTAGCAGCCATTGCTGCACAGCATGTATTGGAAGCCGGAGCCTCCTTAGGAAAATGCGACCTTATAGTTCGCTTCCTTAAGGGCGCCAGAAGGCTTAACCCGCCTCGGCCGCCATCTGTCCCAGCATGGGACCTTTCTTTGGTTCTACGGGCTCTTAAGGGACCTCCCTTTGAACCACTTCAGTCAGCCGACCTAAAAACTCTCTCCCTGAAAACCGCCCTGCTGTTGGCACTGGCGTCAGTCAAGAGAGTAAGTGACTTACAGGCGCTCTCTACTAGCGCTTCCTGTCTGGAATTCGGCCCCAATGACTCTAAGGTCATCCTTAGGCCAAGACATGGATATATTCAACTCCGTTCAGAGCCCAGGTTATTTCTCTGTCAGCTCTTCCCGCTTCAGAAGAGTTCAGTGATGCTCTCACACTCTGCCCTGTCAGAGCTTTGAGAATTTATTTAGAGCGTTCAGCCTCTTTCAGACAGTCTGAACAGCTTTTTGTTTGTTTCGGGGGCCGAACCAAAGGTCTTCCCGTCACGAAGCTCACGCTGTCCAGTTGGATAGTGGATGCCATTGCTCTGGCTTACACCTCACTGGGCCTTACGTGTCCCATAGGTGTTAGAGCTCACTCCACGAGAGGCGTCGCCTCCTTGTGGGCCTGGTCGAGCGGTGTTCCTATCGAGGACATTTGTGCGGCGGCCGGATGGTCCGTCCCGTCCACATTTGTGAGATTTTACAACCTAGAAGTTCCTGCTCTGCAGGCACGAGTTCTCTCTATCTAAGCTCTGGCTCTGCGGACCCAGGCTAGTTTTGACATTCCTTCTGGCACATTCGTGCGATGACCGGCTAGTCCGTTTCGTCCACATCTGTGAAACATTACAACCCAGAAGTCCCTGCTCCGCAGGTACGAATTCTCTCTATCTAGGCCCTGGCTCTATGGATCCAGACTAGTCACGGAAATGCCTATGTAGGATATTTATGCGGCGGCCGGCTGGTCCGTTCCGTCCGCATCTTTAAACCTCTATGGTACCTGTCTTGCAGGCATGAGTTGTCTCTATCTAACGCTGGCTCTGTGGACCCAGACTAGTTTTTGACTCAGACACTGGTTGTCATCTTGAGTTGTGGGACTCTTAAGACTGGCCCTTGGCCCAGCTTTTATCTGTTTGGATATCTAAGGGCCCGAAGATTCGGTCTCTTTATCCTAGGCTATTCTGTACTTCCTGGAGCTCTCGGTGAGTCAGATTGGCCAAAGACGACAAGCATGGCGTTTTAAATAGTGTTCCCACAGCGTTTGCAACGCAGTACGAGAGAACGTTCTCGTAAGGGAACGTACTTGGTTACTTACGTAACCTCGGTTCCCTTAGAGATAAGGGAACGAGTACTGCGTTGCCTTGCCGTGCTATTGTCTCTTATGGCAGGTGTCTTTTCGCTTCAGTCGATTTAAACCTGTCAAATGGCGGATTCTCTGTATATTTATACTCTTCTGTCACGTGCGGTTTCGCGCGCTTGACTCTGGCAGAGTGCCAAGCGCCCTGATTGGTCCGCGCTCCTCTGCTGATCCGCCATTGGTTCGTGCAGTTGCTTTGCACAAGCCAATCAGCACGCTCACGCGAGCTTCTAGCTCTCGCATGTGCTGCAGCAATGCGTTTTAAAATAAAGGCTTCAATATTCTCGAGAAAAGGAGTTTTCCCACAGCGTTTGCAACGCAGTACTCGTTCCCTTATCTCTAAAGGAACCGAGGTTACGTAAGTAACCAAGTACGTTATTATAGAGCAGGAATATTAGTGTTATTATAGAGCAGGAATATTAGGCTTCTGTCACTTTAAGAGCTGCACGGATCCAATATACTGTTACACACGCCAGCAGAACTGAAACCAGCGTGCAAGTCGTCTCACGCTTGAGTGGTTTGAAATCATATTGAAATGCTTACAAAGGAATCAATAAGAGGAATCGAAATTTTAATTTCATAACAAGTGTCCGATTCCTGACCTCAAGTATTCGATTCCAGAATTTAAATTAATTTTCGATTCCCAACCCTAATTATGACCGTTTAATGCACAAGTAGTTCCAGTTAATTTAGTCACTGTTCTGCTTCATTTTTAAAAAATCGCTTTATAAAATTTAAAGCTAAAACTTTAAACTTTAACATTAAAACAAACACTTATAGTGCAGTACTTATAGTTTTTATTAGCTGACATTCCCTGTCCTTCCTTCAGACATTGCTCCCACAGACCCTCCTCAGATGCCGGGGAACTGCCCCGAGTCAAAGAAGCGCAAGACCTGGATACCTTTCAGAGGACACTGCTACGCCTTCATGGCCTCCATGTCTGACAGCTGGGCTCACGCCACAGTGGAGTGCATGAGGATAGGTAGGCATCGCTTGCTGTTAAGTAAATAATCTCTTTTAATTTAAACAGAATCCACATGAATGCAGTGATACTATATTATGATACTCATTCACTTTCATTTCGAACAGCATTGGAATAAAAGGGTTCATGACATGGATTTTAAAAAATATTTTAATATGTTTCTTACGGTTCACTTATAATGTTAATATAGTATAAGTGGAAAAATTATCATTCTGAGCCTCTGTCTGAAATGATCCGTGGCTCCTTTCAGGCTTGTCAGCAAACACCTACAATTATGATTGGCTAACGTCACTGCATAGGAAACCGTATCAACCGTATCAAAGTGTTTTGAAAACATTATCTGTGTAAAACTATAATTTATGGATAAAGCATTATGAAATTCTTTACTTATGGTTTGTGATGCAGCTGCTGTCAGATCCAATACAGTCGCTGCTTCATCTTTCAACAAAAGTTTATTTGCGAACTCTCCATTACACTGTGCCTCAGCCAAACGCTCAGATCAAACATATAATCCTCTGACACAATCCGGGACGCCATTAAAAAAAACATCCACTTTAATCTGACGCTGGGATCTTCTGAAGTTTGTACAGAGACTCAAACCAGCTGCTTGAACAGGAAAAAGTATACAGATGTGTGTTCAGTCATTATAATCTGAACACACATCTGTATACTGTATCAGTGTATCAGTGTCAGTCATTATATGAACACACATCTCTATACTGTATCAGTGTATCAGCATCAGTCATTATAATCTGAACACACATCTGTATACTGTATCAGTGTAGACAGCGTCAGTCATTATAATCTGAACACACATCTGTATACTGTATCAGTGTAGACAGCGTCAGTCATTATAATCTGAACACACATCTGTATACTGTATCAGTGTAGACACCGTCAGTCATTATAATGGCTTCAGTTTGCTTTTGACGCAACGCTCACATCCAGTGAAGGTAAATGTCATCTGTTAAGAGACTGAACGCCAGTGGGTGGGGCCTATGGTGTGATGTTGTATAACTATTGGTCGATGTCTTGCTCTGGAGACGGGCATATGCAAATGTATTTTCCCATGCCATGTCATAGGTCACCCAATACCAAAATCTGCTGTTTTTGGAGCTTGATTAAATAAAAGCTTTGTTGATAATGAAGAGGAAGTTTTAAGACATGAAACTTGCAGAATGTTTTAAGTCCTCTTATGTGTCAAAAGATCAAGGCAAATCGTATTTCTCATCTCATGACCTCTTTAATCACTAGCAAATCACAGAAGAAAAAAAAAACTATAATTGCAAAGGTAAAAACTGTGTAATTGCAGGGGCATCGTTGCTGAGTATCGAGGACTCAGTCGAATCCCACTTTATCATTCAGAATGTGGAGATCCTGCAGGATGGAATCAAATCCTTCTGGATTGGCCTGCACCGCAGTCATTCAGGTTAGAAACGCACTTAGTCCAGCAAACACAATACTCAAAATGATCTCAGAACACCCTCTGATAGTGTGTGTGTTGCAGGTGAATGGATGTGGGTTGATAACACGGTGGTGGATTACACGAACTGGAAGCCCCGGATGCCCAATGGTGTTAGTCAGTGTGTGGAAGTGCAGTCGAACACTGGGTTGTGGAACACTGCTCACTGCAGCGCTTACAGGCCTTATATCTGCAAAACTGCAAAAGGTTAGTTATCCAAGCACATATACAAATGCAACTTTAATAGTTTATTTTTTCCATTCAGTTTAATAGTAATAAACATGTACAAATATGTTTTTATATTTCAGTTATACCACCAACAGAGAAACCATCGATACCACGTATGTATCTACATTTCATTAACTAAGGGATAATGTACATCCAGCCTGTTGTTATCTCAGAATAAACCCGACAGGGTGATCAGGATCCGTTCTTCATCAGCTTGAAGGGGTTTATTCTGAGATAACACACACACACACACACACACACACACACACACACACACACACACACACACCTGAAGGGGTTTTATTCTGAGATAACACACACACACACACACACACACACACACACACACACACACACACACACACACACACACACACACCTGAAGGGGTTTTATTCTGAGATAACACACACACACACACACACACACACACACACACACACACACACCTGAAGGGGTTTTATTCTGAGATAACACAAACACACACACACACACACACACACACACACACACACACCTGAAGGGGGTTTATTCTGAGATAACACAAACACACACACACACACACACACACACCTGAAGGGGGTTTATTCTGAGATAACACACACACACACACACACACACACACACACCTGAAGGGGGTTTATTCTGAGATAACACTCACTCACACACACACACACACACACACACACACACACCTGAAGGGGTTTTATTCTGAGATAACACACACACACACCTGAAGGGGTTTTATTCTGAGATAACACACACACACACACACACACACACACACACACACACACACCTGAAGGGGTTTTATTCTGAGATAACACAAACACACACACACACACACACACACACACACACACACACCTGAAGGGGGTTTATTCTGAGATAACACAAACACACACACACACACACACACACACACACCTGAAGGGGTTTTATTCTGAGATAACACAAACACACACACACACACACACACACACACACACACACACCTGAAGGGGGTTTATTCTGAGATAACACAAACACACACACACACACACACACACACCTGAAGGGGGTTTATTCTGAGATAACACACACACACACACACACACACACCTGAAGGGGGTTTATTCTGAGATAACAGCCGGCTGGATGTTCACCGCTTATTACACGCCTACTTGCCACATAAGTGAACAATTAGCCACGAAATATTGATCTGTGTTGAAATATTTTATTAGGTGTTTAAATGCAAAGTTTCCACGGAGAGAGCATTTTCAGCGGCAAGATCAAACTAGACGGACATTTAAGAGATATGGTATACAGTCATACCACTTATTACACAGCATTTCGCCACATAAATAATTATGGAGATGAGATACACTGAACAAAATTATAAACGCAACACTTTTGTTTTTGCCCATATTTTTCATGAGCTGAACTAAAAGTTCTAAGTCTTTATCTATGTACACAAAAGGCCTATTTCTCTCAAATATTGTTCACAAATCTGTCTAAATCTGTGTTATTGAGCACTTCTCCTTTGCCGAGATAATCCATCCACCTCACAGGTGTGGCATATCAAGATGCTGATTAGACAGCATGATTATTGCACAGGTGTGCCTTAGGCTGGCTGCAATAAAAGGCCACTCTAAAATGTGCAGTTTTACTGTAATGGGGGGGTGGGGGTCCAAAAACCAGTCAGTATCTGGTGTGACCACCATTTGCCTCACGCAGTGCAACACATCTCCTTCGCATAGAGTTGATCAGGTTGTTGATTGTGGCCTGTGGAATGTTGGTCCACGGCTCTTCAATGGCTGTGCGAAGTTGCTGGATATTGGCAGGACCTGGAACACGCTGTCGTATACGCCGATCCAGAGCATCCCAAACATGCTCAATGGGTGACATGTCTGGAGAGTATGCTGGCCATGCAAGAAATGAAAGCTTTAGCATAAAGTTCTGCCGGGAAGACTTAATTCTTACGTCACTTTACCTTTCATCTATCCAATCACATTATCACACTCGTGGTATAAAAGATCGGTACTTACTCATGTTTGAGTTTGCAGATGCTGACGCTCCAATTCACCACCATCCTCCCCACCACCTCCAAGTCTAATTCTTCCCTCCATCCTCCCCATCACCACCACCAGGATGGTCCCTTCCATACTTCACGGGGGTCGGCTGCGCCTCTGCCTTCATCTTCAGGCAGGATATGCAGAGTCCGGACCCTCAGATTGCGAGCTACGGACGGGGCCTATGCCAAAGTACTTTATTGCTTGCTGGGTTGTTAATAAATGGATAATTGTCACAGTATTTATTCTCCCGAGTCTTTCTGGTAGAACTGGGATGTTTTCAGCTTCCAGGAATTGTGTACAGATCTTTGCAACATGTGCCGTGCGTTATCATGCTGCAACATGAGGTGATGGTCATGGATGAGTGGCACAACAATGGGCCTCAGGATCTCGTCACGGTCTCTCTGCGCATTTAAAATGCCATCAATAAAATGCACCTGTGTTCATTGTCCATAACATACGCCTGCCCATACCATAACCCCACCGCCACCATGGGCCACTCGATCCACAACCTTGACATCAGCAAACCGCTCACCCACACGACGCCATACACGCTGTCTGCCATCTGCCCTGTACAGTGAAAACCGGGATTCATCCGTGAAGAGAACACCTCTCCAAAGTGCCAGACGCCATCGAATGTGAGCATTTGCCCACTCAAGTCGGTTACGACGACGAACTGCAGTCAGGTTGAGACCCCGATGAGGACGACGAGCATGCTGATGTGCTTCCCTGAGACGGTTTCTGACGGTTTGTGCAGAAATTCTTTGGTTACGCAAACCGATTATTGCAGCAGCTGTCCTGGTGGCTGGTCTCAGATGATCTTGGAGGTGAAGACGCTGGATGTGGAGGTCCTGGGCTGGTGTGGTTACACGTGGTCTGCGGTTGTGAGGCCGGTTGGATGTACTGCCAAATTCTCTGAAACGCCTTTGGAGACAGCTTATGGTAGAGAAATGAACATTCAATTCACGGGCAACAGCTCTGGTGGACATTCCTGCAGTCAGCATGCCAATTGCACACTCCCTGTGGCCAGCCTAAAGCACACCTGTGCAATAATCATGCTGTCTAATCAGCATCTTGATATGCCACACCTGTGAGGTGGATGCATTATCTCCGCAAAGCAGAAGTGCTCAATAACACAGATTTAGACCAATATTTGAGAGAATAGGCCTTTTGTGTACATAGAAAAAGTCTTAGATCTTTGAGTTCAGCTCATGAAAAATGGGGGCAAAAATAAAAGTGTTGCGTTTATAATTTTGTTCAGTGTATATTAATTTGAGATGAAACTGTTTTAAAATCGTTTGTATCTTATAATCCAACAGTGTACAAAACAAGCAGCTGCGTTTGAATGAAACAAGAGAGAGCGAGTCCACGATACTGGATGGCATAATTAAATAACTGTACAAAAAATATTGATTTGACTGAGTTTTAATATTTTATTAGCTCACCAAATGCAAAACCTCCACGAAGAAAAAACGTTCCTGACTTCAGTGACCCGGATGAGCCTGTGTTTCTGTTCTTAGTGGTTGTTATCGGGGAATAATATACCGTTAGATGGCGCGATTGACCAATCAGAATCAAGCATTCCACAGAGCCATGTAATAATTGAAAGTAATTATAATTAGGGCTGTCAAAGTTTACACATTAACTGATAAGATGAATGAAATGTTGGATGCTGTTTGGTGTTGCAGTCGCTGTGGTGGAAGAGGCTCCTCACGGCTCCGCGGGAATCGCAGTCGGGGTCGTGCTGGTCATAATCGCGGTGGCAGGACTCGCCACATTTCTGTTCATCAAGAGGAGCCCGAGGCCTGTGTTTGGAGAGTGTACGTTTGACAACAGCCTCTACTTCAACTCGGACCTCACACGGCCTCCTGCCACTATCGACACAAAGGGACTCGTCGCCAACATCGAACAGAATGAGCAAGCTTAACACACACACACACACGCATACATACACACACACACACACACACACACACTCTCTGTGTTGCACTGACCCGGATCGCACATCTCCAAGAGAGCTTTCTTTTGGAAAGTATCTGTTGTGTAAAAGCAGTTTTACATATTTAGAAATATTCTAAATATTACAGCACATCAATGGAACGATACGTTTTAGTTCAGCCTAAGCGGACAGGAGAAACAGTGACAGCTTTTGGAAACTCTGAATCAGTTGAACCCATTGCTTCACAAATGAAACGCCTCTCGCTAGTTGGTAAAACCTGTAAATGTGACGAGAACACAGTCCAAACCTGTATAATGACACTTTACAACCAATTGCAAATTAAAGTATATCTATTAAATGTAATCTACAAATCATTAAATATCATTAAATATAAAGTGTGTGTATAATTTGTGTTCTTTTTTTATTGCTTGTTTAGTTTGTTTCTTGAGAGGGCTTGGCTAATCAGGCCATTATCATTATGATTCTGTGAGTCAGTGGTTCTCAGCCAGGGGCCCGGGGCCTCAAGGTGAACTCAATTATTTAACATTAGATAAAACAAGCTGGAGTGTGTAGAAATGACCCCTTCAGGACTGGTGTAATATCAGACTGAGCAGAGACTGAGGAACTGCACGTTCACTCATAAGAAATGCTGAGGATTGTGCGGAAATTACGGAAATCTGGAAGTCATTCACACTTGTTTTTATTTTGATCTAGTGACATGTGGACAGTTTTCAGAATTGTTTGTTTGTTTGTTTGACACCATGGCAGCATTTGTGGCTATTTTCATGATTTGGAAACTATATTAGGTGTTTAAAATCTTAAAACTATATTTGGTTAAAAATGGTTAATAATACTTCGGAAGACATTTTTGGTTAAAAATAATAGTAGTAACTGAATAAAATAGGTTTCTCACGAGGCGAAACCTTTCACACAGGGTGCTTCTGAAAAGCATCCTGAAACATCCACACTAAACACCAGACACGGAACACAGGAAACACTGGGGAATGAATACACAGGCTAACAGGGAACAGGTGTGGGTAGTGAATCGCCATGGCAACAAACAGGGGAACCAAAGGGACTACAAAACGTCTCAGGTTACGTATGTAACCCTCGTTCCCTGAGTAGGGAACGAGACGCTGCATCGATACTCGATACTTTGGGGAATGCCTTCGGCATGAAGCGTCTGAAGTCAACTATGGAACTATTCCAATCTTGATTGGTGCAACGTCACCCGTGACGTCGCATGTGACGGTGATCCGGAAGCTACAAAAGGGTCACAGGAACCAGGAAATGTTAGCTTCTAATTGGTCAAAGCAAGTCGTTCTCAGGGGCGCGAAAAGTGTGGCCGAGGGCAGGCCCGGATTGGGTAATCGGGAGAATCGGGAGAATTCCCGGTGGGCCGCTTCACTTTTGGGCCGGTCGAGGAATTTTTTTTTTTTTTTTTTTTTTTTTTTTCACATTTCAATGTCACGTTAGTAACATTACACGTTCCGCCTTCCACTGCAGCGCGCTGCCTCTGCATGGGTTGTACCATGTGAGGGAGTTCTCCCCTCCCCTACTATAGAGTTGGTTGGGTCCACAGCCAGTCTTTTCCAAAACGTTTTAGGTAGGCTACTGCGGCCGCGGGTCCGCGGCATCGCCGGCGCCTACCGCGCCTGGCCGGCCCTACCGTAACGGTACGCGTCAGGGAGGATGGCTGGGAGGAAGAGGCCAGGAGGTATGGAAGCTTGTTTGCGTCACAGAATAAAACGTTTTAAAAGATAATTGCGACTTTTTATCTCACACTTGCGAGTTTACATTTCGGAATACATCAGAATTGCGTGAAATAAAGTCTCAATTGCGTGTTATAAAGTCAGAATTGCCTGAAATAAAGTCTCAATTGCGTGTTATAAAGTCAGAATTGCCTGAAATAAAGTTGCAATTGCGTGTTAAGTCAGCATTGCGAGATGGTCAGAATTGCGTGATATTAAGTCTCAATTGTCAGAATTGCGAGATATAACTGTCAGAATTGCCTGAAATAAAGTTGCAATTGCGTGTTATAAAGTCAGCATTGCGAGATGGTCAAAATTGTGAGATATAAAGTCGCAATTGCGTGTTATAAAGTCAGTATTGTGTGAATTAAAGTCGATTGCTTCTTATAGTCAGAAATTGCAAGATATAAAGTCAGAACTGCGTGAAATAAAGTTGCAATTGCTTCTTTTTAAAGTCAGAAATACAGAATTGCGAGATATAGTCTGAATTGTGTGATATAAAATCGCAATTGCTTCTTATAAAGTCTAAGTGAATTATTATTTAACCTTTACATTATTTGTTGAACTATGGTATTAATACCAACTACACAATAGTAACAACTGAACTGTTGCTTCATTTATCCAAATTGGAAAAAGTGCTAATTTGGAATTCCACCGTGGAAAAAGTGGGCCGGTCTTGGGCATGAACTCCAGGGCTGAAAAGTGGCCCCACTCCGGCCCTGGCCGAGGGATGCAGGGTCTCGTTCCCTACTCAGGGAACGAGGGTTACATACGTAACCCGAGACGTTCCCTTTCGTAAAGGGAACTCCCGCTGCATCGATACTCGATACTTTGGGGAACGAATACCCACGCCGCCACACTGAGAGTAAAAACGCCCTGGTATAAAGCATCTGGTACACTCACGGACGATAGAATGAGTAGAGGGCAGATCCAAACTAGCTTGTCATAAGATTTGGTGCAAGAAGGGGAGGTCTGGAGCCGGAGGCTCGACTGACCTCATGGCTGGGAGCCCCAGACAGTAGAAAATATTAGATGAGAGGTGAAGGCAGAAGCGCACCTTGTACTTCAAATATGAGTGGTTTTAGATAACCAACTGTACTCTTAATAAAGGGAATAGCTCCTAACCCTTGATGCATAACTAGATGGACTGACTCCTCTCAGCCTGAGTCCTAATGTAGGAACCTCAAAGGCTATGACCTTGACCATCCGACACATGCGATGGAGGATGGAATACCTGAAGAATCTTAACATTGCCTACAAGTACCTCAGTACAGGGCAAAAATAACGTTGAGTGGCTCCCACGCTAGCAAGTAAGAGGGGGCACGACCACCACTCTTCCAGGGAGTAAGACGAGCAGGAAGCAGACTCAATAGATTCTCCTATATATACTTATATATCTCAAATATATATTCGTATACCTCACCCACAGGACATGATGGGTGCCAGGGATAACCCATCAGCCTGATGCCAATAGGCTGGATGAAAAGGATTCATCCTCCAATCTACAGGAACATGGAGTTTCAGTGGGAACGTCCTTTCGAGAACACCCTTAGAGGCTTGCGGAGGGCACTGAGGCCGCCACAGAGGCCCTAAGCATGAACAGGAGATCCCGTTAGAGAGCGGGATGGAACACCAGTACTGAAGCCAGTGGGCAGTAATAAACTGGGTTCAATGCCCTCCCTAACTTAATTGTTTAGTTCCTAGTAGAGTGGGGTTCTAGTATGGATGTCCTGACCACCTCGGTGGAAAGGGCAACCTAATTATGGGTGGGACCCCCTCAGGGGCCAGACCCATAGTCTCCATAACTCTGGTCGGGGATGAAATAATATACCATCAGCCTGAGACAGAAGATCTCTCCTAATAGGAATTTTCCATGGAGGACTCTCCAAGAGACTAATAAGGTCCGAAAACCAAATTTGGGCCGGCCAGTACGGAGCTACAAGGAGTAGTCTCACTCCGTACCTCCTGACCCTTTCTAGAACCCCAGGGAGCAGAGCGATCGGGGGAAAAGTGTACAGATGTGACCTCAGCCACATCTGTACCGTGGCATCCAAGCCCAAAGGAGCTGGATGTGAGAGAGAGTACCAGAGCGGGCAATGATAGTTCTCATGAGAAGCGAACAGGTCAACCTCCGCCCGGCCAAACTCTCTCCATATAAGCTCAACCACTTCAGGGTGGAGCCGCCATTCCCCGGGCCTCGGCCCCTGCCTCGACAGGATGTCTGCTCCCATATTTTCAACCCCAGGAATATAAATAGATCTGACAGAGAGAAATTTGTCCTGGGACCAAAGAAGAATTTTATGCGCTAGTCTACAAAGAGGGCGAGATCTCAAACCTCCTTGGCGGTTGATATAAGAGACCACTGACATATTGTCTGTCCTAACAAGAACATGATGGCCTCTGAGGTCTACAAGGAAGTGCCTCAGGGCAAAAAAAAATACAGCCAACATCTCCAAGCGATTAATATACAATGTGAGATGATGGTCCTTCCAAGTACCTCGGGTGTAACGGCCCTCCATAACCGCACCCCAGCCCGTGAGGGACGCATCCGTGGTCAGAGTTTTTCTCTCACATGGTGCTCCCAAAACCGGGCCCTGAGACAGGAACCATGGTTTCTTCCATACGACAAGAGAACGAAGGCATCTGCGCGTAACTCTGATCGTACGAAAAGGGTTTCCCAGAGGAGAAAATCCCTTGTTCCTGAGCCACCACTGCAAAGCCCTCATATGGAGCAGACCAAAGGGTACTACCGTGGAAGCTGCAGCCATAAGACCCAAAACTCTTTGAAAGTGTTTGACAGTGATAGCCTGGCCTAACCTAATACTCTTCATTGTGTTTAAGATAGTATTTATACAAGCAGGAGACAATTGTGCCCGCATTGACTAAGTCCCACTCTACTCCCAGGGACGTAGTCCTCTGAAGAGGAGTTAAGGAACTTTTCTTCACATTGAGTCTCAACCCCACGCACCTCAGATGGCGCAAAACAACATCTCGATGTTGAATTGCTAGTTCTTTTTGACTGAGCCAAAATGAGCCAGTCATCTATAAGATACGGACCCCCTGAAGTCTCAATGGAGCAAGGGCCGTGTCCATACATTTAGTGAAGGTGCGAGGGGATAAGGCTAGGCCGACTGGAAGAGTCCAGAACTGATGCGCTTTTCCCCCCAAAAGCGGATCTCGGAAACTTCCTGTGATGGGGTTAGAAGGGAAAGAGGAGTTAAGGAGCTTGTGGATCTATCAAGACAGACCAGTCCTCGGAGCTGGTCTGACTGACAGTCGGTAACTTGAATCTGAACCCCCTCGGAGGTTGATCCAGTACCCTGAGATCCAAAATAAGGCCTAACTCCCCCCCTCATAGGAACTATGAAGTGCCAGCTGTAGAACCTGGGCTCCCGTAAACCAAGGAAGAGCCCACTTTGAGGTTTCCTGTGTTAAGAGGGACTAGACTTCCTGTTCCAAAAACCGACCCTGCTCTGGGCTGGCCGACATGTGAACCACCCTTAGTAGATAATATTTGTATATTAACTCCACTGTAAGCAGGACCCCCTAGGCTATATTTTGAAGACCCCTCGGGGTGTCTAAATATGCCATTATGGGGACCAGTCCCTCGAGACTGGCCTCGGCTATAAATTTCCAAATGGCTTCGGTGACCTGAAGCAGCTAACTGGCAGGAACTAACCGAAATATGCTCTCTACAGACCTCCTGAGAGGCGGCGAACTCAACAGTGCCGCAACGTCTTCGGGCAGATACTGCGATTTGTGTTCGCTGGAAGCCGATGTGTCCCGAAGCGCCATCGGCGGCGGGAAGCGAACATCGATTTCCTAAGGGCTGCATAAGGGGGCTAGACTCCTGTACTCGCTCTCCTGGGGGAACGCCCATAAGGGTCTGCGTGTTACGACAAGACCTCTTAGTTGAAGCCGTCTTAGCCCGAGAGACAGTCCTCAGACCTGTCTTCGGTATGGAGAGCTTCGTGCGAGAATGTTTCCTCTGGCCCCAAGCCTTATACGGGGGGGCACAAGAGGGAACCCTCTCAAAATATGAGGAGCTGGCGGCTGTCCCATGAGGCTACCCCCTGGCAGCAACCCCATGAGACCTGGACTGACAACTGGGGATAGCTGATTGTCGCTCTGTCTCCTGAAGCCTCTCGACAACGGTTCTTGCCGCGTCACCAAAGAGGCCAGAAGGTGAAAGGGGGGCATCGAGAAGGAAAGCCCTGTCTTTCTCCCCGATCCACAAGCGATTAAGCCATAAATGTCTCTCTGAGACGACTAGTGCTGCCACGGCCAATAGCACGGGCCGTCTCTTTAATAATATGGAGAGATAAGTCAGCTACTCTACGAAATTCAGTAATATAGAGTGAGACCTCCCAGTTATAGTCCACCTGCTTGAGGAGGTCAGCCGGGTATGCCTGTAATAACCCCATCGTGTGTGGGCATGCACCAGCTCGACCACCGCCATACATGCTTTCCCTAACAAATTCGATGTACGAGATTTGGAGGGAAGTGTCTGAGCTATCAGGGGTGACGCAATGTCGGGGAGAAAATATTTCGCAAAATATTCCTCAACCCGAGCCATCACCTAATAACCATTTTCATTAGATTCCCTAATGGATGAGTAAATATATACATGGGGGAAAATAATTGAGATGAAAATGGATTTTTCCACGATCTTGATACCTCAGTATGGAGATCAGTGAAAAAGGGAAGGCTCTGACACGGAGATTGTGACTGGGTCTGCAGGAAGCGCTCATTCATTTTATTTTTCTTAGTCGCTTCCTGCTTATTATATGGCCATTTAACATTTAATTTAACCACTGCCCTGATTACAACCTCCAGCAACTCCTCACTAACGGAAATATGGGGTGGCGAATCCCCATATCCACGTGATTTAGTGTTAATAGATAATATCTAACTCCTCGGAGACAGATAAATCAAACGCTGTGTCTTTAACACGGTCGGAAGAAGCCGCAGCGCGGGCTTCCGAACCGTGCGCGAGACCAGTGGAGCTGGTTAATAAACACTGAGAAAGGGTCGCAACCGTCTCAGTATCATATGCCAGCCCCACGTGCGAATCACATGCATACAAGCGGCGCGCTGCCTCAACAGACGCGGGACCTGACGCACTGGAAACGCGAGCCTGATCTAACTGATCGAACAGGCTCAAACGGGAGCGGAGCTTTTTCATTGAAAACAGTTTGCACAGACAGCGCCCTCGAGCACCGCCCGTGCATGCTCCATTCCCAGACAAACTACACAAAGCGTGTGTGTGTCATCCTCGCTTAAATAACGTGGGCAAGGGGACGCACACTGCCTGAATAGCTTCTCTTTTTTCGCCATAAATAATACTCTTTTCACGGGACAAACAACACCAAATAGAACAGACAAGATGACAAAGAGCGCTTGCTGAAGACCAGAAGCTAACATTTCCTGGTTCCTGTGACCCTTTTGTAGCTTCCGGATCACCGTCACATGCGACGTCACGGGTGACGTTGCACCAATCAAGATTGGAATAGTTCCATAGTTGACTTCAGACGCTTCATGCCGAAGGCATTCCCCAGAGTATCGAGTATCGATGCAGCGGGAGTTCCCTTTACGAAAGGGAACTAGAAACAGAAAACTAGAAATACAACATAAAAGTCACAACAAACAGGGAACATGTAACACAGATCCCCCACTACCCACCGAAATACATCATATTTTCAGTTTTTCATAATATTTCTCTGTTTTAATATTTCATAACATAGTACATGTTTTGTACTTTTATATCTATTAACTGCATTTCCTCTTATTTGACATATGTAATGTCCTAATGATGTCAGTTTCTGTGTGAGTTCACACAGCTTTGGGTCAAACTACCAGATAAACTCACCAGTCACATCCATTCACATGACGAGTGTGTGTGTGTGTGTGTGTGTGTGTGTGTGTGTGTGTGTGTGTGTGTGTGTGATGATATCTGACTAAAGGCAGAATTAGCTGAGACTGGAGCGCCACATGACACGCTGAGAACGGACGGCTCAGATCAGATGCTCCTCATGAGGAAAACTACTCAAACTAACGTCACAAACACACGCGACTCTTCACTGTCGAACACACAAGAATCAACACTGTTAGAAAATATATGATCAAAAAGTTATGACAACATCTTAACTATCTTAACTAAATATGACAACGTATGACATGTCAACTTCAAAATTACTTTAAAAAAAAATATTTTTATATGCTTAAAATATTTATATTTTATATGCACATTATTTTTATAGTTTTAAAGTCAGTTTAATATAATTTAAGTTGAAACGACTTAAACATAGAAGTTGATTGAACTTTTTTTTTTTTTTACAGTGTGGAAATTAAGGTTTGCATGAGTGTGTGTAAAACTACAGGAAAAACAATAGAAGCCCAAGTGTGTGTGTGTGTGTGTGCGCGCGAGTGTGTGTGTGTGTGTGTGTGTGTGTGTGTGTGTGTGTGTGTGTGTTGGATTAGCTTCCTCACATGACTTTTAAACGTGGAAACACCGCAGGGCTCAAATCCCTAAGAATGAATCAGGAGAAAGATTTTATAACATTATACAAACATTGATTTCCTTCCAAAAAATATAACAATTTACTTTTACTTACAAAAAAGAAAGAAATACTAAAATAAGTACTAAAGTGAGCAGATCTGGGCCTTCTAAATCTCTCAGCTGAATGAACCTCTGTCATTTATTTGATTTATTTATTCATCCTCATAGACGGCGAATGATCTGAAGCTTCACAGATATGATCGAAACACGTGTTAACTTATTTCTGAATTATCTCTGAATGTTTAAAACATCAACTTAAATGTTTTAAAAGCCTTTTTTCTTGGTTATGTGAACGTTAAGGAACAGTCCATTGTATAATAATTCCAACATTACTTTTAAATGTTCTCTGAACGCTCCGAAGCAACACTGAAAAAACGTTTTTCAGAATCAAACGCTTCATGAACGATGTATAAATTATGTTTTTTGCCACACAGAACTGTTACACAGACATAACGGTATTTAACAGTATATTTCACTTAAACACACATGAGTGTGTGGTGGCACGAGGACAGGTCTCACACAAGCTCATGTCTAAGACCATAACTGTAAAACAAACCAATTACAACACGTTTTTTAAATTTTGTATATATTTTTTAAATGGAATATTGTTTATATATAATATATATATTAGTGTTTATTAAAAAATATGATTTAATGCATTAAAATGTGTCTATATAGGCTTTCTGATATGTATTGGGGGAAAAACACAGACAATATTATTAGCCTATTCTGGCCAAATATATTAACGCTAACCCTCGGATCGCAACACAATAAAGATGAAGACTGACTCTGATATTTACCTGATTCGAGAATGTTTATTTTTATTTTAAATAAATATCTGAAAGTTTTGACAAAACAGAGTCTCGAAGGCTATATCTCTAAACTAAAGGAAGATCTGCCGTTCTCAGATCAGCTATAGCCTGAGGACAGGTGGATGCGGGAGTGATTATGTTATAATAAGTTATTATGAGTACATTTGTGTTAAGAACATTCTCAGTTTAAGATCACATTATGATGTTTGCTGAACGGAAGGTGAAGCGTGTTCTGTGTGTCAGTGAGTGCGCGGAATGTTCGCGGTCACGCGGGGATCAGGGATGATGGAGTCACGCGCACGCGCTCAGCCGTAGCCTTATATAAACTCCTGAAGGATATTAATAATAATTCCTCCAAACACTGGATCAGCAGCGAGTGGCCGAGGAGCAGCTAAACCTTCACCGGTCTGGAGCCGGAACTTTTGCTGTAGTTTTGAAGATAATTTGGATATTGCTGATTGCGTTCGACACTGTTTGATTTATTAATTATTTTTTACCTGGCTATTTTTGAGACCTTTTCCGAAGGTTTCTTGGAGACTATTTGTATACTTATTAATTTATTTTGAGATTGTCCTGATGTGGCGATTGTGTGGAGGTATGCTGCTGCTCGTGCACGCGCTGGTGCTCGTTAGCGCTCAATTCCCGCGCGCGTGCGTGACGCCGGAGGGCCTCAGGAGCGCGCAGTGCTGCCCGTCCCCGTTAGGTCTGGAGAACGACCCATGTGGCACGAGCTCCGGGCGCGGGAACTGCGTGGACGTGCGTGCGGATGCGCGTGCACACGGGCCTCAGTACCCCTACGACGGACGCGATGATCGCGAGCGTTGGCCCTTGCGCTTCTTCACGCGCGCGTGTCGCTGTAACGGGAACTTCAGCGGCTTTGACTGCGGGCACTGCAAACACGGACTCACCGGAGACGCGTGCGAGCGGCGCGTGCCCGTGGGTCAGGGAAACTCACTCTATCTGTTCAACAGCCCTGCTGAAACACCTGCTTAAAGGGATAGTTCACAAATTAGCCCATGATTTACTCATCCTCAAGTCATCCTAAGTGTATGTGACTTTCTTCTTTCAGACGAATACAATCGGAGTTATATTTAAAAAAAGGTAACACTTTATTTTGATGGTCCCTTTTGAACGTGCTGTTGACTATAAGTAACTTTGCAACTATATGTCAACTAACTTTCATTGGAGTATAAATAGACTGTCTGCTAAATATCTGCAAACACTTTATTGTGATGGTCCTCCAACAGACACTCTACTGACTATAAGTCATTTTGCAACTACATGTCAACTTAATCTAACCCTAACTCTACCAGTCTATTAATACTTAACTAACACTCTAATGAGAGTTTGTAGACAAGTAGGTGCAACGTTACATATAGTCAACAGAATGTGTTAAAGGGACCATCAAAATAAAGTGAAACCTTAAAGAAAAAAGAAAAAAGAAAAAAATATCATATTTAGCACTTCAAATCTGGCTTCCGGCCAAACGCAGTCTACTTACGCCTAAAGCGCAATTTACGCAACTGGTGACGTCAGAAGTAGCGTAGTCGCATTACTCGCATAAGTTAAGTTATTAGACTAAAGGAGAATCCGTGTTTGTTTGGCCGGAAGCTAGTTATATTACTTTATAAAGTTTTAAAATATGGATATTTTTCATACACAAACGCTTTGCTTCAGAACGCCTTTATTAACCCCCCGGAGCCTGTGGAGTTAGTTAATGATGGATAGATGCACTTTTATGATAGAAGCACTTTTATGATCAAAACAGAAACATGCCATTCACTACCATTATAAAGCTTGGAAGAGCCAGAATATTTTTTTGAAATATAACTTAGATTGTATTCGTCTGAAAGAAGAATGTCACCTATGGTTTGAGGGAGAGTAGAATCATGGGCTAATTTTAATTTTTGGGTGAACTACTCCTTTAACCAGAGGACATGTCTTGGTAAAATAGATTCACATGGCAGTTTGTTGGCCAACTTAAGCAGATGTTCTGGTGAAACGGTGACTAAAACCAGCTTTAACCAACCTGCATCATGAGTTATGTCTGGTGGTATTTTCAGCAGGGAATAACTGTCGATATTTAATATAACGTTTATTTAATTATACATAAGTATAAATTATGCGTAAAATATTAATATACATTTTAAATGATTATAATTGTCCAGTGCGGAGGAATGTGATGCAGCTCAGCGCGGAGGAGAAGCGCGCGTTCGTGAACGCGCTGGACCAGGCCAAGCGCGCGACCCACCCGGACCTCGTGATCGCGACCCGCCGGTATCCCGAGATCTTCGGGCCGGACAACAACACGGTTCAGTTCGAGAACATCAGCATCTATAACCTGTTCGTGTGGTCCCACTATTACTCGGTCAGCAAGACGTTCCTCGGGCCCGCGCAGGACAGCTTCGGCGGGGTGGACTTCAGTCACGAGGGGCCCGGGTTCGTCACGTGGCACCGGTACCATTTACTGCAGCTCGAGCGGGACATGCAGGTATGTTGATCATTTGCGTCATCTTGAACATTTTAATATTGTGTTGCGTAGAAAACTGATAAAGTGGAAAAGGCTTAAGGACAAATAATAAATAAATAAAAAACCCTGTAAGATAAGAAATAAATAAATTGATAAAAGTGTGATTAAAAAAAATATAGGCTATTTATTAATATATTAAATGGATCAAAATAAATAAATAAAACTTTTGATTGATATATATATTATAAAAATTAACTTAATAATAAATAACACATTTAACAGGAACAAAAAAATACTTGTATGATTTTAGATTTAACCCTTAGCTGTCACCCCCCTTTTTGAGAATGGACATTAAAATGCACTATTCAAGCTTAAATGGTTGTAATTCAAGAATGCTTTGGAGTATAGACCCAAGTTTGGTCTTGTTTTAAAGGGGAAAAAATGCAGATTATTACTGATGTGAAAGCACTTCAAAAAATTAAAGTATGAAAAAGTTATGGAAGTTTAAATTTACATTAAATCAAATATAATTTATTTAATATTTTTCTTTTATATAAAATATATATTTTTAAAAAATATGTTTTACAAAAAAAAATACTATAAAATCAAAGCCATATATCTAACCAAGTTGTGTTCCAAATTTGAAGTTGATATCACAAAAATTGAAGTTCCCATGAGATTTTGTTTAGGCGTATTACCAAAAATAGCCACCGGGTGTCATTGAATTCCATTGAATTTAACTGTATGCATTCTACCATAACAAATTAATAAATTTCTGTCCAAATATCACTTCTGTCACAAAATATGCAACCTTGAGACTCAGACCTTTCTGACAATATGTGTTTTGTCAAGATTAGAAAATATTTTGATCATAAATTATGAAACATGACGACGCCCAAAAGGGGAGGAGCCTGATAAAATAATTTAGAGTACCGTTTCTATGGTAACACAATGTCCAATTTCAAAACAGTTTTCACAGGATGAATTCTGAGATCGTAAGCTTTCAAATGATACCTAATTTGTGATAATATGTGATGTAATAAAAAAGGCAATAAAAAAGATAATATTATATTTTAGAGGATAATATGTATATTATACTTTTTAGAGGATAATATTATTTTATAATTTTTTTATTGACAAATACTAGATTAAATGTTTTATTATGAACTTTTAGCATGAAAACCAAAGTTTCAATTATTAAAAGTGTGTGCGTCGACTTTTTGTGACAAACGCCAGAAACACCTGTTATGATGTAGATTTTTTGAGGTGCGCTCTTGTCATAAATTCATCTATTACTGCTCCGGCATAAATTGTAACAAAAAACAATGCTGAAATATCTATTAAGGAGTCTTAGACCTTTCCAACAATATATAGTTTGTCATGACTAGATTAGGATTTAATAGTAATATAGTGAAGTAAATTTAGGTTGCCCGTATACGTGCAGGTGACAGTTGAGGGGTTAAATTTTTCAGTGCATAAGTTTGTTTATAAAAGAGAGGTGCTTTTAAAGTTTTAGGATGGGGACAATATTTGGAGGTCCATGTGGTCTATATTGAAAAGCCCTGATCTAGGGAAGCTTTGTTCCAAAAATCCTTTACACACTTCCAACTGAAATCCTGTTTATGTTGGAATTCCCCTTTGGATCCGTTGCAAATGTGATTCCAGTGTTTATTTGCTAAAGAATCGAATGATCTGTGATTGTAGATTGATACTCCAGATACTCATTATCCGTGAACCGTTATGTGATAATCAGAGTAATGGAAAGGAACACACTGATTCACCCTTTATGCGCGGAACATGTGATTAAGTGTGTGATTAAGCGTTTAACACACAGTCTCACACAAAGACTCGTCTGTCTCAGAGCCGGAGCCTCACAGCGCTGCATCACTGAAGGTTGTTCAAATGTCAAATTCTCCTTGTTTTTGAGAACTAGAACGAGATGGCTTTGTGCTTCTGCTTCAGAATCAGGATGTAAATCTGGGCATAATTACAGTGATCTGACGGGTTTCTCTCATATAATTACTGTGATCTGACGGGTGTCACGTGTCAGTGTGTATGTTTGAACTTTCAGTTTGTGTTTTGATTAATTACTGTTCCCTTTCAAGGGAATGGGCATTGCGTCGAGATTGACGCTATGGGAACGCTTCGCGTGATGACGTCTTGAAGCACATGTAAAATCAGTCCAGTGGTGTGGCGGAACGTCAGATGCGGGTGATGTCACGAACCAGGAAGCTATAAAGCCTGCTTGAAAACAGAGAGCGTCAGCTTCTGTGTCTTCAGTAGTGCTCTTTGTGAAATCTTATGTGGTGTTGTCTGTCTTTATATCAGTTATATAAAGCTATGGCGAGCAAGCAGCAGTTTTGATCGTATGTGCACCCCTGCCCGTGTTATTTAACGGGTAGGGACACACACGTTCTTTGTGTAGCTTGTTTGGGTGAGGAGCATGCACAGTGAGCACTCGAGGTGCTGGCTGTGAACATTGTGATCTGCTTCCTGTGCGGACGCTCCGATCCCACCTGGCGTTCTTTCGCGAGGACGCTCAGGCTCGCGTTCCCCAGGGCTCTGGTCCCGCTGCTGCCGAGGCACAGCGGCGATCGCAGTCATGGGGTGTCAACACGGATTGCCGTTCCTTCCGCCCCGATGGAGGCACCAACATTGCAACTATCCAGTTCTGAGGAGCTGGATGTTGTCAGTGTTGATGCAGCAGAGGCTGAGGTTTCGCCACCTCAGTCTCATGCATTTGAAGAGCTGGTAGAGGTTGTGACTAAAGCAGTTGAAAGATTGAGTATTGACTGGCCAGCTGATAAACAGGACGTTCATTTAAAAAGCAAAATCGACGAACACTTCCTGCCATCTAGATCACAACCTCAACGCCGGAGCCTACCGTTTTTCCCCGATCTCCACACCGAGGTGTCGAGATCGTGGGAGAAACCGGTCTCATATAAAGTATTTAGTTTGCAAACCTCCAACTATTCCTCTATATCGAACTATAAAGAGCACGGTTATGGGGAGATGCCAAAGGTGGAAGCGACACTTGCTAGCTATCTCTCCCCTGCGGCGGCATCTTCCCTAAAGACTCCGACACTGCCCACCAAGCCAGTCAGGACTACATCTTCGCTGGTGGGCAAAGCTTATTCAGCTGCTGGTCAGGCTGGAGCCTGTCTACACACTATGTCTCTGCTGCAGGCCTACCAGGCTGAATTATTAGGAGATTTATATCGGACCTGAGGCAGTTTGTGAACTGGTTTATCCCTCAGGATCACCAAGGAGAGGGCAAAATCTATCGGCCTGTATATGGCAGCCCTGGTGGCCACTGAGAGGCATTTGTGGCTCAACCTCAGTAATATAAAGGAGAAGGACAAGAATTTTCTTATGGATGCACCTCTGTCACCTTCTGGCCTCTTCGGTGACGCTGTTAATTCAGTTGTTGAGAGGTCCCAGGAAGCATCTAAACAGGCAGCCGCCTTTCAGAAACTCCTCCCCCGTCGCTCTCATCCTGGGGCTGCTGAGCAGGAGCAGCCCCAATCTTCTAAAGCCAGCTCTTCCCACCATGCCACCCAAAAGCAGAGCATTGCTTTTCGTGCTCCCCCACAGAAGTCCTGGGGACACAGAGGGCTCTAAGATTATTGCTAAGAAGGCTGCAGGGAAAAGGTCCTGATGCCCCAGGGCTCAGGCCAGTGAGGACAGTCCCCCCCCCCGAAGTAGAGCGGTCAACACCTCCATTTATGGTGCCCATCTCCCTCCAGTGCCCTCAGGGGGCCATTCTGCCAACCCTGCCACCTCGTGTGCTTCAGGGCGCAGCGGTCTCCAGCGAGCACATATCTCAAGGACCACCCAGAAACGTAGTAGCCTCGGGATGCCATCCCCTCTGAGGAGGGTCCCAGAGCAGTCTGTTATGTCGTTCCCTGCCGGTCCACCATTACAGGGCAACAGACTGACTACTCAACAACAACAAAATCCAGAAGCCAGTCTTGAGAGAGTGGTACCTCTAGTAGAATCTTTGGCAGTGTGGAAGCTACTGCCAAATGTTTCTCGTTGAGTCCTGCTGACCATAGAAAAAGGGTATCAAATACAGTTTGGGTCTCGCCCGCCTCGGTTTATGGGGGTCCTACCCACCGTGGTGGACCCCGAGCAGGTTCTGGTTATGGAACAAGAAGTGAAGACCCTGTTAGAGAAAGGGGCCATAGAATATGTACCTCCCTCCAACAGGGAAACCGGGTTTTACAGCCGGTATTTCATAGTTCCAAAGAAGGACAGGGGGTTGCGTCCCATTTTGGATCTTCGAGTTCTAAACGAGTCTGTTATGCAACTGAAGTTCAAAATGTTAACACTGAGACAAATCGTACCACAGATCAGATCCGAGGACTGGTTTGTCACGATAGATCTCAAGGAAACATACTTCCACATTTCCATCCTTCCATGTCACAGGAAGTTCCTGAGGTTCGCTTTCGGGGGCAAAGCTTACCAATATCGAGTTCTTCCATTCGGCTTAGCATTATCACCCCGCACTTTCACCAAATGCGTGGATGCAGCTCTGGCGTCCATGCGGCTTCAGGGTTTTCGCATTATGAACTACATCGACGATTGGTTGATTCTAGCTCAGACGCATCAGTTGGCGGTTCGGCATCGAGATGTCGTTCTCGCCCACATGAAAGAGTTCGGGTTATGGCTAAACGCCCAAAAGAGTGTGCTTTCTCCAATTCAGAGGACCACTTTTCTAGGCGTGGTTTGGGACTCAATGTCAATGCAGGCACGCCTGTCACCGGCATGTATAGACTCCATCCTTTTGGCTGTGAAAAGTATAAAGCTAGGCCAGTCACTCACTGTCAGACAGTTTCAGAGACTGTTGGGTCTGATGGCAGCAGCGTCCAACGTGATACCTTTTGGACTGCTGTACATGAGACCCCTGCAGTGGTGGCTCAGGACCAGAGGGTTTTCCCCGAGGGGCAACCCCTTTCGCACAATCAAGGTCACGCGGCGTTGCTTAAGGCCATTGCACACTGAGTCCGAAATTCGTATCCGAAATTATGATAGGCGATGCTTACATGCCCTGGTTATGTGGAAGAAACCGTGGTTCCTGTCCCAAGGTCCCGTGTTGGGAGCTTCTTGTTGTCGCAAGTTACTAACGACGGATGCCGCCCTCACAGGCTTGGGAGTGATCCTAGAGGGTCGCTCAACTCAAGGTCTGTGGAAGGACCATCATCTTTCATGGCACATCAACTGTCTGGAGATGTTGGCTGTATTTCTTGGTCTAAAGAATATTCCTCACAGATCTTAGGGGACAACATGTTCTTGTCCATACAGACAACACATCGGTAGTCGCCTATATAAATCATCAAGGGGGTTTGCGCTCCTGCCCACTATGCAAACTGGCATGCCAAATCCTCCTGTGGTCCCTGGGGAAGTTAGTATCACTCAGAGCAGCTTACATCCCTGGGGCCCAGAATTTAGGAGCAGACATCCTGTCGAGACAGGGGCTGAGGCCCGGGGAATGGAGGAGAGCAGATTGCGTCTCGAGAGACGTCTCACTTTCCACTTTGGTTCTCCCTCACACATCCTGCTCCTCTGGGACTGAATGCTATGGTACAGCTCATAGGGACAGGTCTCTCAACTGAGGTTGTAGAGACCAGTCTACATTCCAGAGCCCCCTCCACGAGGAAACTTTATGCCTTGAAGTGGAGAGTCTGTCAGTTGGACCCAGTTAACTGCCCAGTTGGTACAGTGCTGGAGTTCCTGCAGGAACGGTTCACTGCAGGTCTAACCCCATCAAATTGAAAGGTTTATGTGGTGGCCATAGGTGCTTACCACATTCCTTTGGGTGGAATGTCTTTGGGAAAGGACCCTTTGGTATCTCGTTTCCTCCGTGGCACTCTGAGGCTGAGGCCTGCAGCTCATACCAGGGTGCCGACTTGGGATTTGGCTATTGTCCTTCAAGGCCTTCCCCTGGCCCCCTTCGAGCCAATAGAGGTGGTTCCTGACAAGTTCTTGACCTTGAAAGCTTTGTCCCTCCTCTCCATTTCTTCTCTTAAAAGAATAGGAGATTTGCAAGCACTGTCGGTTGCTCCCTTGTGCTTGGAATTTGCACCTGGCATGGGTAAAGCGTTCCTTCATCCTAGATCAGGCTATGTTCCTAATGTCCCTACTAATGTGGTCAGACCTATTGTTCTGCAGGCCTTCTGTCCTCCTTCTTTCCAGAATTCAGACCATGAAAAGAATAATCTGCTCTGCCCAGTCCGGGCGATAGATGCTTATGTCCACAGAGTTGCACTGTGGCGTAAAACTGAACAGTTGTTTGTGTGTTTCGGGTCCCCTATCAAGGGGTCCCCCGCATCTAAGCAGAGAATGAGCAAGTGGGTGGTTGAGGCTATCTCACTTGCTTATGAGTCGGCCGAACAGCCTTCCCTTATGGCTGTTCATTCTCACTCTACTAGGAGAATGGCGGCCTCCAAGGCCCTTATATCAGGAGTTTCTCTTCAAGACGTGTGTGATGTGGCAGGATGGTCCTCACCACACACTTTTGTCAGATTTTACTCTTTGGACTTGGACTCTACACCAGGGCCTCAGGTGCTGTCGTCCTAGTGCTACTCGCTTGATTTCACACTGGACAAACACTCGTAGCTATGGTGGCGTTGGTATAGGCGTTCCCATAGCGTCAATCTCGACACAACGCTCGTTCCCTCTTCAGGGAACCGAGGTTACAGTCGTAACCTAGGCGTTTTCCTTTGTTCTTTTCCCGCCACTCCTTCGTTTCTATGGTTACTCTCATTATCAGTTCAGTTGTATCACCTGTTTAGCCAATCTTCATCATCTGGATCACCTGTGTTCCGTTAATTAGTGTAATCTGTGTTTGTATTTAAGTTCTATCTGTTCTGTCAGTCTTTGCCCGATCTCTGTTACATTGAGTGTGTGTTGCTACCTGTATCTAATTACAGTAAACCTTCGTTTTGGAAAATATATCCTTGTCTCCGTCTGCCTTCCTGCAACCACCTGTGACAACGGGTTTCTCTCAGATAATTACTGTGATCTGACGGGTTTCTCTCAGGACATGTTGGGAGATCCGAGCTTCGCACTGCCATACTGGAACTTTGCAATCGGCGGGAGTGTGTGTGACGTCTGCACGGATGATCTGATGGGCGCGCGCAGCTCCTTCGACACCAACTCCATCAGCTCCAACTCCATCTTCTCACGCTGGAGGGTCGTGTGTGAGAGCGTGGAGGACTACGACACGCTGGGGACCATCTGCAACAGTGAGATCCCATCGCCAGGAGCATAACTATAACCATAACTATACTAGCGTTCAAACCAGGACCCATAACTATAACCATAATACTAGCGTTCACACGAGAAACCATAACTATAACCATAATACTAGCGTTCACACGAGAAACCATAACTATAACCATAATACTTGCGTTCACACAAGAAACCATAACTATAACCATAACTATACAAGCGTTCACACACCAAAAACTATAACCATAACTATATCAGCATTCACATCAGCTTTCTGTTTATTCTGCAGTTTTGTTGCCTGTCTCTTTAAATGCTTGCGCTCTTAAAGCAGGGTGGATTCTTATTGGCTGTCAGTGTTTTTATCATTCATCGATCTAATAGTGTTTCCAATGATATCGCTATAGTTGTGGTTAAATAATCATTTGTATTTAGAATGATTTTTAGAGCGATATCTTTATCTTTATAATGTGAACGAGCCTTTAGAGCTGTTACTGTAAGATTCTTTAGGATGTATATGAATTTTTTCCTAAATGTTTGACTGTTTCTTGTCATTCACAGTGAGACCTTCCCATAGCAGACCCTGAATGATTAATGACAATAACAATAATTGTCGCAACATTTGAAACCTTTAATTCTGTTATTAATCTGTATTTTTGTCTGTTTTCCAGCACAGGCTACAGGCAAAATTTATTTTTATCTCCACTTCAGCAGCACTTATATACAACAAAACTTACAGTTTGATTCATATCCGTATTCTGATACGACCAGCAACATTCATTTCATATTTACTTTAATCATAAACTTCTCTATATTGAGTGAATATTAAGGATATATCAGTATTTTTCCGTTTATTGTGAAGTGTATGTGAACAATTAATATTGTTATTGTTATCAGTATTATTAACATCAGGCTGATTATTATTATCATTATTTATATTATTAGTAGTATTATTGTTATTATTATTAGAATTATTTTTATTACTATTTTATTAGTAATAATATTATCATTATCATCATCATCAATATTATTATTATTGTTTATGAATATAATTTTGTTTTTTATTAATATTATAATTTTTTGTTCATTTTTATGAAGTACTATTGCTATGATCATTGTTATTAATGTGAGTGTTATGGTTGTGTGAGGTTCGGAGAGCAGTCCGATCCGCAGGAACCCTGGCGGTAACGTTGCGCGGCCGATGGTGCAGCGGCTGCCGGAGCCTCAGGATGTGGCATCGTGTTTAGAGCTCAACGCCTTCGACTCGCCACCCTTCTACTCCACCTCGTCTGGCAGCTTCAGGAACAGCATCGAGGGTGAGACGCGCACAGTGAACTCTAGTTGACTCTGGTGAACTTTAGTGAACTCTAATTGACTAGTGAACTCAAGTAAACTTTAGTGAACTCTAGTTGACTTGTAAACTTTAGTTAACTCTAGTGAACTCTAGTTGACTCTTGTGAACTCTAGTGAACTCTAGTCAGGGAACTACACTAACCTTTTCCACTGGTGGCACTTGCGCTACTAACTTTTTCAGTTACTGGCGCAAAACATGATTTGGTCGCACAAATTATGTATAGTAAGCCGCTCTGGATAATAATGAACAATAATTAAACTGTATTGCATACCGATGTGCTTTTTATTTTACTTGCCATCTTTTAAACCACATGCCTTCTTATTTTCTTTAACATTGGTTGGGATAGATTTACTGCAAAAAAAAAACAGTACACAACTGTCTCTACACTTCGCGTGCTTCATACTGTCATTGTGAAGCTTCAATGATTCGTGTTTGAATTGTTTTGATGCAGTTACAAATTTGGACAGTCCTGCAATTGAAGGCCCACAGAATTTACAGTACACACAGTGCATTGCTCCATCTTGGTACCTTAACCACTGGAATTCTTCGAGCCACTGGTGTCGAAATTCATATGTCCGGATACTAGGGGTGTAACGGTTCACAAAATTCATGGTTCGGTTCAATACGATACACTTGTGTCACGGTTCGGTACGTTTTCGATACAGCAAAAAGAAAGAAATGCCAGAGAAATTTCCTTGATTTAAATTGTTTTATTCTTTTTTTTTTATTTAATTTTTTTTTTTTTTAATTTTTTTTTATTAAAACTAACATCATAAAGTATATATATATATTTTTACTTTGAGCAATTCTGGAGCTATAATTGACTTTTCTTAGGAGCATATAAAACAAAACAGCTCCTTGACATGAAATGTAATATTGTAGTAGTTATAAACAAAGGTTTATTTTAGTTCAGATTAACATTTGAGGGCAGCAATTGTATTCATAATGTCAAAATAAAACCTACGTAATGTTACTTGAAGGCATTATGCCTACTATTCCTGCCAAACTTCCATGGATGCAGTTAGTGTTACTACAGTAAATCCATGGTGAATGTTGCAGATCGGACACTGGATCATTCATGGCACAATGTTTGATCCGTTAATAACGGAGAAATGTGAATGTTTCTCACTAGATCTCGCAGCGATGTTATTAATTCTGTGGCGAATTCAAATGCTTTCTTTACTGGATCTCTTATTAGCGCTGTGTAGTAACAGTGTCGCATGATCACGATCGGCTCGCGCTGCTTTGGTCCAGGTGAAGTGATAAACGGTCCAAGTGATAAACGGTCCAGTTTGGTCCAAGTGATAAACGGTCCTTCAACCACACTATAACGAGCAGTTTCGTTCCACTTGCATTACGTTTGCCATTTGATGTTGGGTAATATTGTGGTCGCGCCGGCGTCTCTTATATATATTATGAGCGCGCTCGCCACGCGCAACGCGCCTACATGAAATAATGAAATTTTTATCGGCAGGAAAAATGGTCCAATGGCGCCAGTTCGGTTTAAAAATGCGTACCGAAAACCAAAACCCAACTTGATGTGTTGAATGCTCAGAGTACGTTATAAAACGTATTCTTAAAATACACATTTCGGTTTTAATAAATGCTCATAGTAAATCATAGCATATAATCAGTGATACATTTGCGACCCATTAAAAATTAGGGTCGCAATGACAATTCAAAAGGTCGCATATGCGACCATTTTGGTCGCAGTGTAGTTCCCTGCTAGTTGACTCTAGTGAACTCTAGTCCAGCTCCTGTGTGTGTGTGTGTGTGTGTGTGTGTGTGTGTGTGTGTGTGTGTGTGTGTGTTGGTCTTGTTAGGGTACAGCGCTCCTGAGGGGAACTATGACCCTGCAGTGCGCAGTCTGCATAACCTGAACTCTAGTTAACTCTAGTGAACTCTAGGTGTGGTGTTGTCTTGTTAGGGTACAGCGCTCCTGAGGGGAACTATGACCCTGCGGTGTGCAGTCTGCATAACCTGAACTCTAGTTAACTCTAGTGAACTCTAGGTGTGGTGTTGTCTTGTTAGGGTACAGCGCTCCTGAGGGGAACTATGACCCTGCGGTGCGCAGTCTGCATAACCTGAACTCTAGTTAACTCTAGTGAACTCTAGGTGTGGTGTTGTCTTGTTAGGGTACAGCGCTCCTGAGGGGAACTATGACCCTGCGGTGCGCAGTCTGCATAACCTGAACTCTAGATTACTCTAGTGAACTCTAGTTGACTTTAGTGAACTCTAGTCCAGCTCCTGTGTGTGTGTGTGTGTGTGTTGTCTTGTTAGGGTACAGCGCTCCTGAGGGGAACTATGACCCTGCGGTGCGCAGTCTGCATAACCTAAACTCTAGATAACTCTAGTGAACTCTAGTTGACTTTAGTGAACTCTAGTCCAGCTCCTGTGTGTGTGTGTGTGTGTTGTCTTGTTAGGGTACAGCGCTCCTGAGGGGAACTATGACCCTGCGGTGCGCAGTCTGCATAACCTGAACTCTAGATAACTCAAGTGAACTCTAGGTGTGGTGTTGTCTTGTTAGGGTACAGCGCTCCTGAGGGGAACTATGACCCTGCGGTGCGCAGTCTGCATAACCTGAACTCTAGATTACTCTAGTGAACTCTAGTCCAGCTCCTGTGTGTGTGTGTGTGTGTGTGTGTGTGTTGTCTTGTTAGGGTACAGCGCTCCTGAGGGGAACTATGACCCTGCGGTGCGCAGTCTGCATAACCTGGCTCATCTGTTCCTGAACGGGACGGGTGGTCAGACTCATCTGTCGCCCAACGACCCCATGTTCCTGCTGCTGCACACTTTCACTGACGCCATCTTTGACGAGTGGCTGCGCAGACACAGTCCAGGTGAGGCCCTCCGTCACTGTTAGTCGTGGAGGATCGGCTAGAGGTTAACGTGTGTGTGTGTTATCTCCAGACGCCTCCGTCTATCCGCTGGAAAACACCCCCATCGGCCACAACAGGGAGTTTAACATGGTGCCCTTCTGGCCGCCGGTGACCAACGCAGAGATGTTCCTCACAGCGCCGGAAAACCTGGGATACTCATATGAGATTGAGTGGCCAGGTCAGCTTCATTATTATTATTATTTATGATCATCATTATTATTATTGTTTATGATTATTTATTTATTTATTTTATATGATGATGATGATTATTAATATTATTTATGATCAGTCAACTCTAGTGAACTCTAGTAAACTCTAGTTGACTAGTGAACTCTAGCTGACTCATGTACTTTGGTGAACTAGTTGACTAGTGAACTCTAGTGGACTCTAGTAAACTCTAGCTGACTCATGTGCTTTGGTGAACTAGTTGACTAGTGAACTCTAGTGGACTCTAGTGAACTCTAGCTGACTCATGTGCTTTGGTGAACTAGTTGACTAGTAAACTCTAGTTGACCCTAGTAAACTCCAGTTGACCCTAGTAAACTCTAGTTGACTCTAGTGAACATTGGTGAACTAGTTGACCAGTGAACTCTATTGAACTAGTTAACTTAAGTGAACTCTAGTTGACTAGTGAACTCTAGTAAACTTTAGTGAACTCCAGTAAACATTAGATAACTCTAGTTGACTAGTGAACTCTAGTGGACTCTAGTAAACTCTAGTTGACTCATGTGCTTTGGTGAACTAGTTGACTAGTGAACTCTAGTGGACTCTAGTGAACTCTGGCTGACTCATGTGCTTTGGTGAACTAGTTGACTAGTGAACTCTAGCTGACTCATGTGCTCTGGTGAACTAGTTGACTAGTGAACTCTAGTGGACTCTAGTAAACTGTAGTTAACTCATGTGCTTTGGTGAACTAGTTGACTAGTAAACTCTAGTTGACTCTAGTGAACATTGGTGAACTAGTTGACTAGTGAACTCTATTGAACTAGTTAACTTAAGTGGACTCTAGTTGACTAGTGAACTCTAGCTGACTCATGTGCTCTGGTGAACTAGTTGACTAGTGAACTCTAGTGGACTCTAGTAAACTGTAGTTAACTCATGTGCTTTGGTGAACTAGTTGACTAGTAAACTCTAGTTGACTCTAGTGAACATTGGTGAACTAGTTGACTAGTGAACTCTATTGAACTAGTTAACTTAAGTGGACTCTAGTTGACTCGTGAACTCTAGTAAACTTTAGTGAACTCCAGTAAACATTTGATAACTCTAGTTGACTAGTGAACTCTAGTGGACTCTAGTAAACTCTAGTTGACTCATGTGCTTTGGTGAACTAGTTGACTAGTAAACTCTAGCTGACTCATGTACTTTGGTGAACTAGTTGACTAGTGAACTCTAGTGGACTCTAGTAAACTCTAGCTGACTCATGTGCTTTGGTGAACTAGTTGACTAGTGAACTCTAGTGGACTCTAGTGAACTCTAGCTGACTCATGTGCTTTGGTGAACTAGTTGACTAGTAAACTCTAGTTGACCCTAGTAAACTCCAGTTGACCCTAGTAAACTCTAGTTGACTCTAGTGAACATTGGTGAACTAGTTGACTAGTGAACTCTATTGAACTAGTTAACTTAAGTGAACTCTAGTTGACTAGTGAACTCTAGTAAACTTTAGTGAACTCCAGTAAACATTAGATAACTCTAGTTGACTAGTGAACTCTAGTGGACTCTAGTAAACTCTAGTTGACTCATGTGCTTTGGTGAACTAGTTGACTAGTGAAATCTAGTGGACTCTAGTGAACTCTGGCTGACTCATGTGCTTTGGTGAACTAGTTGACTAGTGAACTCTAGCTGACTCATGTGCTCTGGTGAACTAGTTGACTAGTGAACTCTAGTGGACTCTAGTAAACTGTAGTTAACTCATGTGCTTTGGTGAACTAGTTGACTAGTTAGTAAACTCTAGTTGACTCTAGTGAACATTGGTGAACTAGTTGACTAGTGAACTCTATTGAACTAGTTAACTTAAGTGGACTCTAGTTGACTAGTGAACTCTAGCTGACTCATGTGCTCTGGTGAACTAGTTGACTAGTGAACTCTAGTGGACTCTAGTAAACTGTAGTTAACTCATGTGCTTTGGTGAACTAGTTGACTAGTAAACTCTAGTTGACTCTAGTGAACATTGGTGAACTAGTTGACTAGTGAACTCTATTGAACTAGTTAACTTAAGTGGACTCTAGTTGACTAGTGAACTCTAGTAAACTTTAGTGAACTCCAGTAAACATTAGATAACTCTAGTTGACTAGTGAACTCTAGTGGACTCTAGTAAACTCTAGTTGACTCATGTGCTTTGGTGAACTAGTTGACTAGTGAACTCTAGCTGACTCATGTACTTTGGTGAACTAGTTGAATAGTGAACTCTACCTGACTCATGTACTTTGGTGAACTAGTTGACTAGTGAACTCTAGTGGACTCTAGTAAACTGTAGTTAACTCATGTGCTTTGGTGAACTAGTTGACTAGTAAACTCTAGTTGACCCTAGTAAACTCTAGTTGACTCTAGTTAACTCTAGTTGACTCTAGTGAACATTGGTGAACTAGTTGACTAGTGAACTCTATTGAACTAGTTAACTTAAGTGAACTCTAGTTGACTAGTGAACTCTAGTAAACTTTAGTGAACTCCAGTAAACATTAGATAACTCTAGTTGACTAGTGAACTCTAGTGGACTCTAGTAAACTCTAGTTGACTCATGTGCTTTGGTGAACTAGTTGACTAGTAAACTCTAGTTGACTAGTAAACTCTAGCTGACTCTAGTTAACTCTAGTGGACTCTAGTGAATTAGTTGACTAGTAAACTCTAGTGAACTCTAGTGGACTCTAGTGAACTTTAGTGAACTCTGTTGAACTAGTTAACTTCAGTGAACTCTAGTTGACTAGTGAACTCTAGTAAACTTTAGTGAACTCCAGTAAACATTAGATAACTCTAGTTGACTCTAGTAAACTTTGGTGAACTAGTTGACTTGTGAACTTTACTGGACTCTAGCAAACTTTAGTGAACTCCAGTAAACATTAGATAACTCTAGTTGACTCTAGTAAACTTTGGTGAACTATTTGACTTGTGAACTTTACTGGACTCTAGCAAACTTTAGTGAACTCTTGTTGACTAATAAACTTTAGTGAACTCTAGTTAACTCATACACTTTGGTGAACTCTAGTTGACTCGAGTGAACTCTAGGTGACTAGTGAAATAGATGACTCTAGTGAAGTAGATGACTCTAGTGAACTCTAGTTGACTAGTGTACTCTAATCAACTCTAGTGAACTCAAATAAACTTTAGTGAACTCTAGTGAACTAGATGACTCTAATGAACTCTAGTTGACTCTTGTGAACTCTAGTTGACTCTAGTGAACTCAAATAAACTTTGGTGAACTCTAGTTGACTCGAGTAAACTCTTGTTGACTATTGAAATAGATGACTCTAGTGAACTCTAGTTGACTAGTGAACTCTAATCAACTCTAGTGAACTCAAATAAACTTTATTGAACTCTAGTGAACTAGATGACTCTAGTGAACTCTAATAAACTTTGGTGAACTCTAGTTAACTCTAGTGAACTCTAGTGAACACTGAAGTCTAAAATGCTTGTTCATGTGTGATTGTCTCATTTTCAGCTCGTCCTCTCACACTGACCCAGATCATCACCGTAACCGTGGTTGCCGCCCTCATCGCTGTGGCGATTATTTTCGCCGCCACCACGTGTGTCATGAGGTCGCGCTCCTATAGGACGGAGGGTCGGCAACCGTTGCTTGGAGACCATTATCAGCGCTACGACGACCACAACAAAACACAGTCTGTAGTGTAAACACTGATAATATGATCTCAAACAGTTACAAGCCTTAACTATGACAAACAGAAGATGACACTCATAAAACTACATGATATCACTGAAATAATCACAACAACTTCTATTAAAGCTATTTACAAAATATCTTTGGACATTATTTAATAGTTTATTGTGAATACAATAAAGTATCATACTAATAAGACTGAAATAAACCACTAACAAACTGAAGTGTAGCGATTCTCTGTGGTGTTTCCTCATTCCACCGCTAGATGGCGCTGCTGCTTCACCAGATGAAAATGTTCACAGCAAATGCATGAATACACATTTAACTGAGCGACTTCTGCAAAACATAACTGGCAAAAACATTTGCAAGACATAACATTATTTAAAGGTTGTCGCTTTGAATATTTCAGCTTAATCTGTGTCATCATAATAAAAATATAAAGCAATAATAATCAGTTTAAAGTAATGCAGTTGTTTGTGTTTCTTAATTTCACCACTGGATGGCGCTGCTGTTTCACTGCTCTTCAACAGGTGATTATATTTGTCTGTACTGAAATATTCTAGTGAAAATACAATCAGTCTGAGCTCACATTACAGTGTTTACTCACTTTAAAGAGAAAGAGAGTAGTTTGCACCCATTTTATGTTGTTGGTGTATGTATGTTGAGAAAAGTGTCTAAATAATGCGAAAGAGCGCTCTGCGCATGCGCCGGTTGATGACGAGCATGAGGGCGGGTGTCACCTGTTGTGTGCGCGCGCACCCGTCAGTCAGTCCTACACCCATTCATATCAGATCAGACCCGACTCCGAGTCTGTGCACGGGAACCCCGCAGTTTGATCTCATTCCCGGGATAACCGTGTTTCTGACACCCGTGAGCTGCTTCTCCGCGGGTGTGACGTCATGCGGCGGTGGATCGATCACCTGCGGCTCTGAGTTATCGATGATGAAGATGGAGGAGTTGCCGGACTTCAGAGACGTGGAGAATAAACTGGGCCGGAAAGTTCCGGAGAGTTTGACCCGCTCGTGCACGGGCGAAACTGCGATCCGATGCTCGGAAACACACGCGCGCGCGGATGATCTACACACACTCAACAACAAGATCCGGTTCCTCAGACAGCAGATGGTGAGTCGGTTCTGTGGAGAGAAAGAGTCGGATCTTCAGACTCGGGGTGTTTGTTCTGTTTGATCATCGTCAGCAGCAGCCATTTATAACGCGTTTATAACGCTCGTCTGTATATATAATGAGATGCGAATCAGATTTATAAGGTCTCTGAATAATTAACCTCAGATATTGATTCACATGAACACCTTTAACAGAGTTCAGACAAACTTCTCCAGAAGTGAACTGAACACGAGAAGAATACGGCTGTTTTCAACGTGTATTAATATATTGACTCGCTGTCGTGTTCGTGTCGCGGTCACGTGGTCTGAGTCTCCGGATGATCTGAGGTGTGTGTGTGTGTGTGTGTGTGACAGTAACTGGTCAGTTTAGTGTGAGTAACAGATGGTTGATCCGCGCGCCTGCTGTTCTTCTGTGATTCACTGCACAAACACACTAGACTCAACTAAACCAGTCCGTTCAGCAACACACTGGAAAAATGTACACACACACTCGAGCCTCAGACACAGGTACCACAGAAAATACCACACACACACACACACACACAGACGCGCGGCGCCCTTAAAGGAAACTTTATACCCCATTAACCCTTAAAAGTGCGGTTTAGTGTCATGTGTGAGTAATAAGTTACTCGTCAGGAACTCTGAGCTCTTACAGGACAGGATTGTTCCTCTGATGTTCATCATGTTGTGGAGGTTCGGGTTTGAACACGTGATCTGCTGAAGGTTCGGGTTTGAACACGTGATCTGCTGAAGGTTCGGGTTTGAACACGTGATCTGCTGAAGGTTCGGGTTTGAACACGTGATCTGCTGAAGGTTCGGGTTTGAACACGTGATCTGCTGAACAGCGGTGTTCCTTCAGACTTTCAGAACTTGCAAAATGAGCATTTCTCATTTTCTATTAACTGTTTGAAATAGTTCTAGTTGTACTTGATAATAATGGCTGTGCTGTGTGTGTGTGTGTGTGTGTGTGTGTGTGTGTGTGTGTGTGCGTGTGCGTGTGAGGTCGTGACCTGTGCAGGCCTAAACGAACACATAAAGAGCCGCCATGAAAGACAGGAGGGGCATTTACAGGTCAACACACACACACACACACACACACACACACACACACACACGATCATCAGACTGGAAGTGTGTCAGTATTGATGAGAGCATCTGATGTTGTGTGTGTGTGTGTGTGTGTGTGTGTGTGTGTGTGTGTGTGTGTGTGTTTCCACTGAAGCTGCTGTTGTGCGGGTTTGAACTGAGTGACGGTTCATGAACCACTGAACTGAAACACAGATCAACTGCACAGACAGTGTGTGTGTGTGTGTGTGTCAGACAGCTGTTGCCGTGGAGAACAGTGGCAGTATTATGGTCTGTGAGTGAATCATTCATGATTGATCAGGGTGTGTGTTTCAGTGGCTTGTGTTCCTGTTCCACACAAACCTCATGCAAACAAGTGTGTGTGTGTGTGTGTGTGTGTGTGTTTCTCCAGCTCAAACCTCGTGTGTGTGTGTTTCTCTAGCTCAAACCTCGTGTGTGTGTGTTTCTCCAGCTCAAACCTTGTGTGTGTGTGTGTGTGTGTTTCTACAGCTCAAACCTCGTGTGTGTGTTTCTCCAGCTCAAACCTTGTGTGTGTGTGTTTCTACTGCTCAAACCTTGTGTGTGTGTGTGTGTCTCTACAGCTCAAACCTCATGCAAACGAGTGTGTGTGTGTGTGTGTGTGTGTGTGTTTCCACAGCTCAAACCTTGTGTGTGTGTGTGTGTGTGTGTGTGTGTGTTTCTACAGCTCAAACCTCGTGTGTGTGTTTCTACTGCTCAAACCTTGTGTGTGTGTGTGTGTGTGTGTGTGTTTCTCCAGCTCAAACCTTGTGTGTGTGTGTTTCTACTGCTCAAACCTTGTGTGTGTGTGTGTGTGTGTGTGTGTGTGTGTTTCTCCAGCTCAAACCTTGTGTGTGTGTGTGTGTGTGTGCATTTTTAACAAATAAACATGTTTCCCTTCAGAACTTGATTTGTGTCAACTCCGTCAGACACACTAAAAAGTATACAATTTTAATTCTTCAAATCCAACAAGAATCTAAAGTTCTGAAGTATATTTTAATAATGTTTAGTTACTCTGATATGTAAAAAAATTACAATATATAAACTTAAGTTGTGATGTCACACTATTCTGAAAACTCAGATTTCAAAATATTTGCATTTTCAAACTTTGATTTTAATTTCAATATTGTAAAAACAAATTCCTTAAATAAAACATAAGAGGATGTAGATCCGATGGTCCTTTATTACAAAAACAACATAAACTGAAGGAAGAATATTTTTTCCCCAAAAAATTAACAAAAACATTCATACATCCTACGCTGTTGACGAAGATCTGACGGTGTTGACGGAAAAACTGACGGTGTTGACGGAAAATGTTTGAATGTTTTACCTCAGATTTGTGAAGTGTTCACCTGTTTGTCATGATATGTTCTGACAATAAAGAGTAGTTTAAAACCACAATTAACGCTCTGTTTTCTACAACTTTCACTTAGGAGCAAAAATCTGCCTTTAAACTTGAAAGAAAGAAATATTTGACGTTTATCGTGATAATTATCGATATCGACTGATATAAAAAAAAAATATATTTTTTGCCCATATCGCCTAGCCCTACACTGGCTTCTCATTTCTCTATCTCTACATATATAAATATATATATTAAAGTGCTGGCAAAGTTACACATTACACAATAATAAGCAGACCACTGCCTGCCCATTCTCTACAAGTCAGATGCGTATGGTTAAATAATGTAATGCATGTATGTATGTGCATTTATGTGTAAATACAACCCTGAAATAACGGTTTAACCCTTCACTATATTCACAAATAATAATATATTAGCACATTAAGAGGTTATTGGTGGATTTGTCAACTCCGTCAGCTTACAGGTCAACTCCGTCAGACATAGAACCTGACGGAGTTGACGTCTGACGGAGTTGACATAAGGGCATGTATTTTCCCACCAAAGCATGCATTGTACACTGCAGATAGGTAGTTTTTCCTCAGTTGCTAGCTGTCCCAATAACCTCACTAAAATGCTTAAATTCAATCCACTATCCACTAAAGTATCTTAACAGAAAGATGGACATGGTGCAGCTGTGACCATAGGAATATTGACATTGTTTGTCTAAAATATACAAAAATGTCAAATGTACCAGAGCATGTGTGGTAGTGCTGCATTCACCACAGGCTGGGAGATGAAAAGGGTCCTCAGGGATATAGCTGACCATGCTGTTTCCTGATTTAAAGAGCTTTATGAAACAGTTGACAGAAACTGAGGACACAACTTTAATAGGCAGATTTTTATGGAAAATATTGTTTGATGTTCACTTCATGCATTGTTTTTTATATTTATAGGCCTACCCCTTATTTTTTATTTGATATATATGTTTTCACAATTGTAGAGCTTTTTTAAAGTTTTTTGGGATGGTTAATATTGTGACCTCTTGCTGAGGACAAGTGCAATAACATGGATCTTCTAACCACAGACTATACATTTAAACAAATTTTTCCCAAAAAGATAAAAAGGTTTATTCTAAAAATCAGATAGGTATATACAATTCCTTTAGATTTAACTTTGTAAGTATGTCAATCATGATGAATTTCTTAATTTTTGCTATAAATTAGACTTTTCTATGTGGGACATGTTTTGTCCCGACTCTCAAGAATCAGTGATATATGTGTGTGTCTGCAAGACTGGGTTAAATGATTTAATTGTGTATTACTGAATGCTGATGGTAGATGATAGTGTTGAAGTTTTGGCCAAACCGAAAAAAATGCAAAACATCAGCCGAAATATCACTTGACCAATATCAGCTTTTTCTGTACAGAAATGCTCATTATTTAACAGTCATTACAGCCGGTGAACTACACTGCCGCTACACACTCATATTTCTTAAACAAATACAGCAACGATTCATTCAACTGATCAAAAGTGACAGTAAAGACATTTATAAAGTTCCATTTCAAATAAATGCTGTTCTTTTTAAATTCCTATTCATCAAATAATCCTGAAAAATAAAATGTATCAGTTTCCACAAAAATATGAACACTGATAATAATGATAAATGTTTCTTGAGCATCAAATCCTCATATTAGTGTGATTTCTGAAGGATCATGTGACACTGAAGACTGGAGTAATGATGCTGAACATTCAGCTTTGATCACAGGAATAAATTACACTTTACTATATATTCACATAGAAAACAGATGATTTACATTAGAATAATATTTCACTGTTTTTACAGTATTTCTGATCAAATAAAAGCAGCTCTGATGAGCAGAAGAGACTACTGATGATGATAAATAGTTTTTTAAATTATTTATGTAATTATTTCTAGGGATGCACAATATATCTGCCACTATATCGGTATCGACTGATATATGTTGATCTGAAATGTTATCGGTATCGGCCCGATAAGAACATTTGACCGATATATTAAAGCCGATAAATAATGTATTATGTCCTTCAGCTGAGACGCTTCAGATGCGCTCTGTTCAACATGATGGTTATGAGCTGCTTGAAATATGATTGGAATCACAAAAAAGGAAAATACAGTTCAACGTCTGCAAGTCTGTTATATCGGCTACATAAAACTATAATGAGATCATCATAATTGTGTGTTTGGGTCGTGGCTTTTAATGGTGAGACTTGTTTATGTAATCAGGCTCTCAAAAATTATATTAAAAAAAATTTGGATTTAGATTTATCAGCCAATATATCGGTTATCGGCTTTCAAATATAAAGAGTTATCGGTATCAGCCAAAATGTTCATATCAGTGCATCCCTAATTATTTCTAAGTGAATTACTGTAACAGAAATGTAAAATAGACAGATAATAGAAATCATAATCGTAATATTCATAAGTTTGTGGATGTGTTTCCTGAACGCAGGCTCATCTCCGCTCTATAGATGTTAAACTGATGCATCAGCTGCTGTCAATCAACGAGGGGGTGGAGTCTATGCGCTGGCTGATGGAGGAGCGAGGGGGCGTGGCCAGCCGGGACGGCAGCTTGACTGGCAGCTCCTTCAGCCTATCAGACAGCCAGTCCCAGCACGACAGCGACGGATTGGACGGGATCTCGGTGGGCAGTTACCTGGACACACTGGGAGAGGACGATCCCGATCCCGACGGATCCGTCACCGAGGAGACGTTTACGAAATCTGCCCTGCGCCCTCGTGTGGAGAGCGACGAGTACTACTGCTTCGGCTAACCTAAACTCCACGAGTACCACCGCTTCTCCCCACTCCTACGTAAGAGTAGCGAACTCGGCCCACGACTGGTGACGATCTGAGTGAAGCAGCAGTCCCACATTATCAACTAGTCCATCCCTGCTCTATCTCCATATATATGTTCTGGCTCTGTGGGCATCCTAATACAGTTCACACACAAGCACCAACAGTTTATAGATTAACATGATGGTACATGCTAGTCGATGGGATGAATCAACATAACTCCACAACAACCAGGTTACATAAATGTGTCCACTTACCCTCAGAAACGTCCATGTACAGTCCAACAGTTGCAAGCTCTTCCCGAGTCTCTCCGTCTGTGTCTGACTCCGACTCAAACATGTGAGTCTGCACTCGCTACTGAGTATTATTGAGATTTTGACTGAGAGAAATTCGGCTGTTATGTTGTCCCAGTATTCGACTCATATAAAGACTCCGCCCTCTTTGAATGGAGGCGGAGCAACAGCTCATTTGCATTTAAAGGGACACACACAAAAACGGAGTGTTTTCCCTCACACCCAAAAAGGGGCAAATTTGACAAGCTGTAATAAAACATCTGGGTGGTGTTTTGAGCTGAAACTTCACAGACACATTCGGAGGACATCGGAGATTTCTATCATGTGAAAATGGGCATAATAGTTCACCTCTAAAGAGATTACGCCTCTCGATCCGCATGTCAGGGAAAGTTTGCAGTCTTACGAACTGATTTAGGAAATCCTGATTGTTCACCAGTTTCCTTCTGTAAGTCCTCGATGTTTTAGTTGCAGGAACACGAAACCACACCGATCCTTCAACCAGATCGCAAACTAGGAGAATCTTTTCAACCATTTGTTCTCAGTCCGGTTTGAACTCGGTTCTGTTTAAACACAGTTCGGTTTGAATCCGGTTCTCAGTCAGTTTTGAATCAAGTCACCTTCATTTATGTAGAGCTTTTAACAATATAGATTGTTTCAAACAGCTTAACAGTGATAATAAGAAGTTAAAGTAACAGAGATCGGTTAAAATAAAAAAAATAAAAAAACGGGAATATGAACAATCCAAACTAAATGATTCATGAATGCGTTGGAATACCACACTCTCTTCGCAGGAAGTTTGATTGACAGGCGATCTGACCAATAATAATCCACCATCCGCCATTTTGTCCGACAAAGCAGTCAGGAGAGTTAGTAGATTAACTTTGGAGGTTTTAAACTTGAGAAACAGAGTGTACTGACGTCTCTCCGCGGTGAAAACAACATTCCTTCTGATGTTCATTCATGTTTATTTGATGCTATAAATGAACTAGAAGGAAGAGATCAGTTCTTCACTGACCAATCAGCGTTCATTAGCAGAATGCTATCGTGTTATGGGCAACAACAACTCAACCTGTAAGAAATCGAAAGGACATAAGTACTCGTTCATTCAACTTTCGACCTATAACCCATGTTGAACTTGCAAAACCTACAATCAAATCTGAGATTTCTCAACGGCAATCGGGTGAAAGAGACACATTTAGCCGTCTAGCCCCAGAGACTCCCATTCATTCTGCACTCATGGGCGATCGCCCCCAGTGGAGCTCTGGTGGAACTACAACCGACATTCGGTACAATAGGACTTAATAGGGAGTGGCCAGGCTCTCCGTAGACGGGCTCTGGTGAATTCTGAATGTTTCAGCTGTCAAATTATACCTATTGTATGTTGATTACTAAAATAAGGCACAAATAACTAAAGTAAAGCACTCCTGCGTGAAGCGTCTTCGGTCTGTGTGCCGATTTTCCAAACGAAAATCAAAAGTTTGATAGAGAATTAATAATAATAATAATAATAATAATAATAATAATAATAATGTTTTATCAAGACAAACACTTTTCTTTCCAGTGGATGCACGTGTTGATTGACCATAAGTGATGTGCGCTAACAGTCAGTTTTGATATCATGTGGACTGTAGGATGTACTGCATGTTGTTGATGACCACTCTGCCCAGTAAAGGTGAAGAACTGCTGAACCGTAAGATGTACTGACATCACTTCTGTCTGAACACATTCACACACACGATCACGCTGTATTAAACGCTGGAGCGCACATGCTAATGCTAATGCTAACATGGTTAGCGTCTGAAGCTCGGACTCGGTTCTGTGATGTTCTGAGCTTCTGACTCGGTTCTGTGATGTTCTGAGCTTCTGACTCGGTTCTGTGATGTTCTGAGATATTCTGAGCTTCTGACTCGGTTCTGTGATGTTCTGTGATGTTCTGAGCTTCTGACTCGGTTCTGTGATGTTCTGTGATGTTCTGAGCTGCTTCTCAGGATTCGACTCTTCACTGCAATAATGAGATTGTTCTTACTTGAATCTGACGTTTTCACATGAATTTAGTGTTTATTTTAACAGTTTTGATACGGTGATGTCACAGCTATTATTATCCCTTTGTTGATCTGTGTGTGACTAGTTGTTTGTGCTGCTATTTACTTTATATTGTTTTTCGTGCTTGATTGATTGATCCTAATTTATTTTTTTAATTTCTAACTTTGTTTATGAGGAAATGTAATAATACATTGACTTGTTTCTTTTGTCTCTTGAAACAAAGAAAAATAAATAATTATTTTAATGAAATGTTTCTTTCCTGATCAAGGTTTTTTTTTTTTTTTTTTTTTTATATAATTTTCACACAACTTTTATGGCTCCTAGCATATTTTGTTGAATGAATATCTGAACATGCAATATATCAAAAGAAAGAACCGATCCTCTGCTTTAACACACACACACACTCTCTCTCTCTCTCTCTCTCTCTCTCTCTCTCTCTCTCTCTCTCTCTCTCTCTCTCTCTCTCTCTCTCTCTCTCCCCCCCCCACACACACACACACTCACAGAGTCTCATTGATTCACTGGACAAAGAGTTGATTTCACTGAATGCATCAGATTCATATTCTGTGACTCAGTGTATTCATGAACTCTTGCCCACGCCAGTGCAGATAAAGACGCGTGTTGTGCTCTTTGTTCGTGTTTTATCAGACATTATAGACTATGACAATTCATTTACACAATATAGAGGCTTGTGTGTGAAGCTCTTCTGGGATGACGTCAAGCTTCTTCATTAACTGAACGAGAGATCAGCCTCCACAGCCTGACACTCTTACGACATGATTCATGTTGAAACGTGCCGATCATCTGGAAGGAAGTGATGTCAGAGTCAGACTCATGACCGGGTCATTAACACATCAGAAACAGGTCGGTTGAGTTTGCAGGAGCTCCAGGCTCGACTGGAGAGCGTGTTCTTCATTCTTCTGCACATAAAGAGCTGCATTCATGAACAGAAGAGTCGTGTCTGAGCATGTTCATTTCACACACACACACACACACACACACACACACACACACACACACACACACACACACCTGTCCAATCGCAGGCTTCAGCGGAGAACACACACACATCAGATATCATGAACCGGTTTCCCGTCATGCCTGAGAAATAGCAGTAGAACTTACTGAATTCATAACAGTTCATATAATCATCATTATCCTGTGGAGTGAACATGTTATCGCAGGTCAGAATCACTGAATGTACAGTGTAAGAACAGTGTGAGAGTAAGTCGTCAGATACACGTCACTTCATTCAGCCGGAGCGACTTAAGCCGTCGGTAGCCAGTTTTCTGAGGTTGGAAGAGTTTGGGCTCCTGAAAACGTCTCGGTTACTGACGTAACCTCGGTTTCCTGAGATAAAGTTTACTCGTATTGTGTCTTTGCTAGACGCTATGGGGAAAACTTATTTTTCTCAGTTTTATTGAAGCCTTTTATTGCCACAGCCATAACAGTGCAGAGACACACACACGCTATTGGCTGAGCAGTGGAACTGCAGGAACCAATGGCTGAGCGGCATGTCTGCGTGAGCCAATCAGGGCGCGTCCCAAAGGGGGCGGGGCATCTGCCTGTTAAAGCAGCTTATTTCGCCATAGGATTTCAGGTGTACTCTCCTCCAGCGACAATCTACTGACCTTCGTTGATTCTCTACTCCGCTGACCAGCACAGAGAGTGTGTCACAGAGAGAGAGCGGCTGCGTCCCTCGCGCTCTCCCGTTTCCATTCCCCCAGGAGCCTCGGAGACAGAAACAGTGGAGCCAGAGGGTCGAGTGAGCGGATGTAAGTGAGCAACATGGTGGCGGTGTCCTACATAAACCACCAGGGTGGACTCAGGTCTCGGCCTCTGTACAGACTAGCCCGACGCCTCCTGTTATGGGCTCAACATAACCTGCGCTCTTTGAGAGCGGTGCACGTGCCGGGCAGACTGAGCCAGGGAGCAGACATGCTGTCCCGGGACATAGTGTTCCCAGGGGAATGTTCCCTCCATCCCCAGACGGTTCAAACAATCTGGAGCATCTTCGGCAAGGCAGAGGTCGACCTCTTCGCCTCCGAAAGCAACTCTCACTGCACTGCAAAAAAATGCTTTTCTTACTTAGTATTTTTGTCTTGTTTCCAGTCCAAATATCTAAAAATGGCCCCTCAACGGGAACTTACGGACCTCCCAGCGAGAGTTCTGAATACTATATCTGAGGCTAGAGCCCCGTCCACGAGACGCCTCTATGCCCTTCAGTGGTCTGTTTTCTCCAACTAGTGCTCAGCACGGAGTCAAAACCCCTTCCACGCTCCTGTGGCCGGCACATCTCTGGGTAGAAGCAACCTGGTTGTTCGCCCAACCCTCGCCCCCTCACGTTACCCTCCTGGGACCTATCAACGGTCCTCAGCCCCTACAGTCGGCCACTCTCGCTTAAGACCGCACTCCTGCTAGCATTAGCATCGGTCAAGCGAGTGGACGATTTACAAGTGCTCTCTGTCAGCACTTCATGCCTTGAGTTTGGGCCTAATGACTCCAAGGTCGTCCTCAAGCCAAGGCACGTGCTCTCGACCCCGTTCAGTTATTCCGCTTTCTGCACTCCCCCCTTTGGGAGACGAGCGACAGCACCACTTGCTCTGCCCTGTACTCTCTATGTCTCTGCTTATGAGTTTATATAGAGCAGTCGGACCAGCTCTTTGTAAGCTTCGGTGGCCACACCAAAGGGATCCGGTCCCGAAGCAGAGATTGTCCGGCTGGATAATGGACATCGCTTTACCCTACGCTCCAATGCCCCATCGGCTTCAGAGCTCACTCCACCGGAGGCCATCTCCTGGTCCAGCGGCGTGTGTATCGTCAACATCTGTGCTAGAGTTTGCGTTCTCGAGTCACAGGCACTGCTGTTGTGCGGATGAGCGGCCGGAGCGCGTTAAGGGTTTTCTGTGAAAACGGTGTCGTGTTAGCGGCCCCTAAGTTAATAACTAATGATCTTTGCAACGGAAGTGATTCAATCAAAACTAACTTCATCTGGACAGTAACTTTATTCTAGAACTGCTGTAAAGCCTGAACAATCTCTGTTACTGTAATCTCCTATTATCACTGTAAAGCTACTTTGATACAATCTATATTGTTAAAAGCGCTGTATAAATGAAGGCGACTTGACTAGATTTTACAACTTGGAGGTCCCTGCACTGCAGGCACAAATAACTCTCTGTTTACCTGTGAACGAGCTCGACCCATGATGACCTCTCTTCTCACCCTCTCCTAGCTCTGCTGCCCTCAGGACCCTTCTTCAAGTGTTCCAGGCTAAAGGGCCTTTCACACTGGATGCGATTTTGACGCACGAATAATTCACACGATGGTTTTATTTTTTGATCAGCTGTTTGTGTAATGAGTGCTTCCACACCGAACGCGAATGTGCTGCGGCGAAAAAACGACTTTTATTTTTTTTTGCTTCGATGTCGATTTTTTTTTTACTTTTGCAGCGACAGAAAAGGCGTCAGCCAATCACACACTACAAGGACAACGATTGTGTTGTGTGATAGTTTTAGTCGTTGTATAGTCCTGTGCTGTGTAGGCTAGCAGGCTAAACTACATTTGGGATAGAGTTTTATGTATACTTTTAGTATACATTCTTTGTGTGATATCTACAGTTCTCTTACGAGAGTTCTCTCGTACTGCGTTTTGCTAAAAACGCTATGGGAAAAGTCTCTTTTCACGAAAACACTGAAGCAAAAAATTATCCTTAATTTTCATATATGTAAAACGCGTTGCGGCAGCAGCAGACAGCTGAAGCAAGACGGCTTGTCTGCTCATTGGCTGCTCTGTGGCAACTGCATAAGCCTATCGAGCGCAGGCTGATGCAACATCAGGCCAATGAGGGCGCTTCGCGCCCTCCTCGCCACTTCCCGCCGAAACGGGCGTGGCTTATCCCTATAAAAGGAGCTCGAAAAGGCTGATTCACTCAATTTTGATCTCTTCAGCGGAGCGCACGCATCGCTGGATCACGGAAGCAAGCGTCGTCGAAGCAAGCACCTCAGCGGGACGAGCCCTCGAAGCTGCTGGCCAACGCCGCCTTCTACAGCCGTACCTACTGCGCTTTCCGACGCATCATATCCTTTACTGCTATTGCTCTGTTTTTCTGTGTGTGCGTGTGGTGTTTCAGTTACACTCACCCCCTAAAAGAGCGGCGTCTTTCTCAAGATGCCTTCCTGCGGCTCGTGCAGAGCCCCACTCGCCGAGGGAGACAACCACCTCATCTGTGTTTCCTGCCTCGGTGAGGACCATGCAGCGCTCGCGCTCGCTGACGGCGGCTGCCCTCACTGCGAGCTTTTGCCGATGGTGGCTCTGAGGACCCGCCTGGCATCCTTCGCGAAGCCTGCATTCACCGCCGCGATGCCGCGCCGAAAGAAACGGCGCTCGCAGCGGATCCCGGAACCCGCTCCAGCCCGACTAAGCTCGCCGGTTCGCCCGCTAGCTTCACCGGCCTCGCTCGAATCACTCCCCGATGCTCAGCGCCCGCAGTCTGCCGCCGCTTCATCTGAGGGGGTCGTTTCAGAGGCCGCGTCGGGGGATGAGGATTCCTGTTCTCTCCTGGCTTCGGACAGCGAGGATTGGGCGGTCTCTGAGGATCCCGCGCCTCCTGCCCAAAAGCCCTCGGTGAGAGCCAGCATCGAGACGGAGCTCATGTGGATACTCGCGCTGGCCGCGGCGAGCCTCGGCCTCGAGTGGTCTGCACCGGAGCCCCCCTCTCGCACCCGGCTAGATGGTAGCTTCCTCCCCGGTGAGCGCTCTTCTCCGGAATCAAAGCCCGCTCCTTTTCTTCCTGAGTTACATGAAGAAGTTGCGAAGGCCTGGAACGCGCCCTACTCTGCGCGGACGCGCTCATCTGTGTCGCCTGCATTTTCCTCGCTGGATAATGCTAAAGACCGAGGCTACCTCTCTCTGCCGCCGGTGGAACAGGCGATAGCGACCCATCTTTGCCCGCCCTCTGCTGGACGGCGGACTAAACCGGTGTTGCCTTCGAAAGCCTGCCGCATGACGTCATCACTGCTCGCGAGAATATTCTCCTCCGCTGGGCAAGCAGCGTCAGCGCTACACACCATGGCTACCTTACAGATCTTCCAGGGAGATCTCCTCCGTAAGTTGGATGAGATGGGACCTGATGCTATCTGTTTGGCGGATCTAAGGAGTGCTTCGGACCTTACGCTCCGAGCTACCAAGGCTGCCGCGCAAGCAATGGGACGGTGTATGGCTTCCGCTACTGTCGCTGAAAGGCACTTGTGGCTAACGCTCACGGAGATGGCCGATTCCGAGCGCACAGCGTTTCTCGACGCCCCGCTGTCTTCCGCTGGCCTCTTTGGTTCTTCTCTCTCCGAGTTCGTGGAGAGATTTACCGAAGCCCAGAAAGCGTCCCAAGCCTTCAAGCACTTCCTACCGAAGCGCTCTGGTTCTGCGGCGAGTCGTGGAAAACGGACCCCGCGGAGCTCTCAGCCTCAGCCCCCGCCTTCGGCCTCATCTTCGCAGCAGCCGCAACAGCGCAGCGCGAGACCCCGCTCTCGATCAGCCGCCCGGCGCCCTCCGAAGAAATCCTAGCACCGCTAGGAAAGCGCAGGTGTGTGAGTCCCGTTGCGGCCGGCCTCTCACCCAAGCGCCTCGCTGTTTCAGCCCCAAGATTCGCGGCTGTTCCAGTGTTATCTGCAAAGCGCAAGCCTGTTCTTCTGCCCGCTTGCCTGCACACAAAAGCCGTTTTTACGGCTACCCAGATATATCCCAAAATGAGTGTGATTTCTGGTGTCCCGGCCACGGCCGATGGTGCTATAAATGTAGTATCGATGCCCACCCCCCCGTGCCCATCGTTACACACAAGCACAGCCCTACACTTAGGGCTCGCGCGAATAAAATCGACTCAGGTCGATTGCGCTTCCAACATAGTAAAAGTGCCCACTGCCCAGTGCCCACGAACACTATGTCTATCAGATCACAGGCTCTCCGTAAAAGCGAGACCTGTGAGCGCGCGCGCTGCTCACACAGGCAGCGCGCCCAAATCAGTAAATGTGCCCGCTCTCAGCCCACATCTACTTGCACACATAAGTCCCACGGGACTCTCGCAGCCCTCCCTCACTCAGCTAAGCACTGTTGTGGGGTCGAGGGCGAGCGTTCCGCCCGCTGTATCAAGCGCGCCCCCCGCCTCAAATGCCACAGGCGAATCGCCTACGTTTGCGAGTCCCGTAGCACCTCTGTCGCACGGCGAACAGAGCGAGCTCTGTATCCGGCCCTTAGCCAACCATGCAGAAGCATGGGCAGCGCTTCCAGGGGTTTCGGACTGGGTCTTAGGCATTATAGAGAGAGGCTTCTCGTTACAGTTTTTTCGACGCCCTCCACGCTTTAAAGCGCGCGTCGAAACTTCGGTGCCGTTGAAAGTAGCACACCTACTTCGCGCCGAAATATCAAAACTGATAAGCAAAGGGGCGATAGAACGTGTTCCCCGTGCGCAAAGCGAACAGGGGATGTACAGCAGATACTTTCTAGTCCCCAAAAAGGACGGCGGTATCAGACCCATTCTGGATCTAAGACGGCTGAACAGAGTGTTAGTGAAACGCAGTTTCAAAATGCTCTCGACCAGCAAAATTCTCGCGCAGGTTCGCCGAGAAGACTGGTTCATGTCGATAGATCTGAAGGACGCGTATTTTCAAATACAAATAGCGTCGCACCACAGGCGATACTTGAGATTCGCCTTCGAGGGTCAGACATACCAGTATACAGTCCTGCCTTTCGGCTTGTCCCTGGCACCTCGTACGTTTACGAAGTGCATGGACGCAGCGCTCGCTCCTCTCAGAAACAGAGGCATGAGAGTGCTGAACTATTTGGACGACTGGTTAATCCTAGCCCAATCACGATCTCAGCTCATAGAGCACAGAGCCATTTTACTCGATCACCTCGAGAATCTTGGTATCACGGTCAATTGGGTGAAGAGTTCACTGATCCCCAGTCAAACGATTTCGTTTCTGGGGGTAGTTCTGGACTCACAATCTATGACAGCACAGCTGTCGCCGCAGCGCGTGCTGAGCATTCAGAGCGCGGCGAAGTCTTTCCGCTGCGGCGCTTTAACCCCGCTCAGGAAGTTTCAAAGGATGCTGGGTCTTATGGCCTCAGCATCATCAGTTCTCCAGCTGGGCTTGCTCCGCATGCGCCCGCTGCAGTTCTGGTTGAAAGCGCAGGTACCGTGCGGAGCATGGGTAACCGGTCGATTGCGCCTCAAGGTCAATCAGGACTGTGTCACAGCCCTGGTATCTTGGTTGGCGAACGACTGGTACCGGTCAGGTGTAAGCCTGGGGACTTCCTCGAAGGTGACGATGGTGTCGACAGACGCATCCACCTCAGGATGGGGAGCGCTGCTCGAGGGCAGACCGTGCTTCGGCCTATGGTCGGAACGAGAAAAGCTCCAACACATAAACTGCCTGGAAATGGTGGCAGTACACAACGCGCTGACGCGTTTTTGTCCCCACATCATGGACCAACATGTCATAGTCCGTTCGGACAATATGGCTGTGGTGTCCTATATAAATCGCCAAGGCGGTCTGAAATCAGCGTCCCTGTACAGGCTGGCGAAACGCCTCCTAATATGGGCTCAGCACAACTTATGTTCGCTGAGAGCAGTGCATGTGCCCGGACTTCGGAATGTGGGCCCGGACAGACTGTCCAGGAACAACATTCCCCCAGGAGAATGGTCTCTACACCCACAAACAGTCCGGCTGTTGTGGGAGAGATTTGGCAGAGCGGAGGTGGACCTATTCGCGTCCCACGAAAACGCTCACTGCCCCGTGTTTTTTTCAAAGACCAGCAGCGCGCTGTCCCGAACGTGGCCGCGCTGCCCGCTATACGCGTTTCCCCTCGTCTCACTCCTGCCACAGGTGCTGGAACGGATCAGGGAAACAAAATGCCCAATACTGCTTGTGGCACCGTTCTGGGAAAACCAGGCGTGGTTTCCGGCTCTGATGCAGTTAGCAGACATCGCTCCATGGCCAGTGCCGGTGAGGAGAGACCTCCTCTCGCAAGCCTTGGGCTCGATTTGGCACCCACACCCGGAGCTGTGGTCCCTTCATGTGTGGGCACTCAACGGATACCCGTTGGTCTCACAGGGGGAGTCTTGAATACCATCACTGAGGCTAGAGCGCCGTCGACCCGGCGGCTCTATGCTTCGAAGTGGTCGGTTTTCTCCAGCTGGTGTACGGCTCGGAGCTTTTCACCCCTCGAATGTGAGGTAACGGAGGTTCTCTCCTTCTTGCAAGAGCTGTTGGATAAGGGCAGATCCCCTTCCACGCTTAAAGTGTATGTGGCGGCTATTTCAGCGTTCTCTGGTTCAGCGCTAGGTCAGTCACTGGGAAGGAATGATTTAGTCATCCGCTTCCTCAGGGGAGCCAGGAGACTGAATCCGCCCAGACCTCCTTCAGTCCCTATTTGGGACCTTTCTACAGTCCTGGCGGCTATGAAAAGTGCCCCTTTTGAGCCTATTCAGTCTATCAGCCTCAAACACTTATCTCTTAAAACAGTGTTTTTGATGGCTCTCGCTTCAGTGAAGCGCATAGGCGACCTGCACGCACTCTCTGTGAGCCCGACGTGCTTGGAGTTTGGTCCTAACGACTCTAAGGTCATACTCAAACCTAAGCACGGCTATGTGCCGAAATCCCTCAACACGCCTTTTCGGGCTCAGGTTATTTCCCTGGCTGCCCTGCCGGCGTCGAGTGAGGAGGGGGACTCGAGTTTTCTTTGCCCAGTTAGGGCTTTAAGAACTTATATATCCCGCTCTGCTGCCTTCAGACAGACAGAGCAGCTCTTTGTCTCGTTCAGCGGACGTTCCAAAGGAATGGCTGTTTCGAAACAGAGTCTATCCAGATGGATAGTTGACGCCATAGCGCTGGCTTATACTGCCAAAGGCATTCAATGCCCGTTGGGAGTTAGAGCGCACTCCACGAGAGGCGTTGCTTCCTCGTAGGCTTGGTCTAGCGGGATTCCCTTACAAGATATATGTATGGCGGCGGGCTGGGCCTCTCCGTCTACATTTATTAGGTTTTATAACCTAGAGGTTCCCGCCCTGCAGGCTAAGCTTTTGTCGGTGTAATCTACTTACAGGCGCTATGCGCTGCCGACTTTACTGGGCAAAACTACGTAAGACCCACGTTTTCCCGCATTAGTGCAGGCTCCCTGCCCTGGCTATGTGATGTCGTATTCGTGTCTGTGGACATGTCTATATAAGGACGGAGGAAACCCCTTTCGTCTTTAGACTTTCCCCGTGAGGTAATGTAAACCCACGGACGCTACAGTTTAGGGAATTTAGGCTTCCTCCCTTATTCCCTGACTCTGTGTGAATCTATCCGGTGATTGTGCACTGTATGCCTGAACTAGCTTCGGGTGATCGGTGTTTTTGTCCCGGCACGCACGGCGTTTTGCAAGGGGTTCCCATAGCGTTTTTAGCAAAACGCAGTACGAGAGAACTCTCGTAAGAGAACGTACTCGGTTACTAACGTAACCTCGGTTCTCTCTAGAAGAGGGAACGAGTACTGCGTTCCCTGCCGTGCGTTTGGTTTGCTCTGGTTCGCTTCGGCGATCAAAATTGAGTGAATCAGCCTTTTCGAGCTCCTTTTATAGGGATAAGCCACGCCCGTTTCGGCGCGAAGTGGCGAGGAGGGCGCAAAGCGCCCTCATTGGCCTGATGTTGCATTAGCCTGCGCTCGATAGGCTTATGCAGTTGCCGCAGAGCAGCCAATGAGCAGACAAGCCGTCTTGCTTCAGCTGTCTGCTGCTGCCGCAACGCGTTTTACATATATGAAAATTAAGGATAATTTTTTGCTTCAGTGTTTTCGTGAAAAGAGACTTTTCCCATAGCGTTTTTAGCAAAACGCAGTACTCGTTCCCTCTTCTAGAGAGAACCGAGGTTACGTTAGTAACCGAGTACCAGAGGTGGGACAAAGTCATTGTTATGCAAGTCACAAGTAAGTCTCAAGTCTTTGCCCTCGAGTCCCAAGTCGAGTCGAGTCAAAGATGAGGCAAGTCCCGAGTCGAGTCAAAAGTCAAAGCCAACAAGTCTCAAGTCGAGTCCAAAGTCCTACCATTTTAGTTTCGAGTCATTTCAAGTCGTCTTACGACAGAAATAAAATGCATACAAATCATGTATGTCTGTAAGATTTGTATTTATTTAAACCTCTTTTTATACAATGACATTAATCAAATACAGTAAAAAAACAGAAAATTTAATTTTCACTAAAAAATTCACATGAATTTATTTCTTCTGCTGAACAGGAAGGAAGGGGGGGCGGGAGATGGGTGCAACTAGGGGTGTGCCGGTTTCAGATTTGGTGATGACGGTTATGATGTGAGTCAAATGTGACGGTTCGTTCGTAACATAACTGTCGGAGGGGGGGGGGGGGGGGCTTTGAATAAAAGTAATATTTGTGTAGTCTTCAATGTTGTTATCAATAGAGATACGCGAATGGTGTATTATTTCATCCGCAACCGCATCACAAAACTCATCATCCGCACCAACTTTTTTGACCAGATTTCAAAGCCGCAAGAATGCCCTTGTCTGTTCTAGAAAGGATGCAGCAAATATATTTAATGCTAATGTATGAGGCCTACGCTGAGTTTCATTCATTTACGATGAGATGCGCTCTAGTTCAGCTTCACAATGCAATGCAAGTGAACGCGGCGCATCGGAGCCTCAATGTCACGGTTATTTATTGTCTCCTATTGATACTTTGCACGTGACGTCACAAGTACTGGCTGGCGGGCAAGAACGTCGTTCTCCAGCAATGAAACCCAGTAAACTAATTAAGGGTCGCCAGTTTTGCTATACAAAAGTTGGTGTTTTGAGGTGTAAACGACATGCCAGATAGTTGTTGTGCAATTGGATGCACTAACCGCAGATGAGATAAGCAACCTTCACAGTATACACACGTCTGTGCATATTACCATCAAAGGTAATTTCAACATTTGATTGAATACAATGGGTGTATGATCATGTAATTAATCGTGTCTTTAAGTTACTGTAGTTTTGTCAATCAACACCACCAGTATTCACCAGCTGGTTCGGCGAGTCAGGTGTTTGTGTTATGAGTCTAAGCTAGGCTAACTGTACGTTCACACCGCCGCCAGCGAGAGCGGCAAAATTAATTGAAAATGAATGATTTCCAGGCACTTTGATGCTCTCGCCGGTGGCGGTGTGAACGCACAGTAACAGCTGTCGTCTTTTGCTAACAATAACAGAAGTGTGTGATAGATATCGCAAACCTCAAAACAACCTATGATTTTCAATGAGAACCAGAGATGACCCAACAGTAGAGCTAGATTATTTACGGAGGAATTATTACTGCTCGATTATCTTAAAAAAACTTGTCTGCTTTACACAATTTAGTTACCTTGGAGTTAATCCTAGTCCGTAGTTATGCAGCTAGCTCGCTAACAGACTTGATATCTACTAGAAAGACAGGACTCAACGTTGAAAATACCCATTTGTTGGCCGCCAGGTATCCGTGGTAGTCACGTGACTGCAAAGTATCAATTAGGCCTGTCACGATAACAAATTTTGCTGGACGATAAATTGTCCAAGAAATTATCGCGATAAACGATAATATTGTCGTTCTGAGACCATTTTCATTTAATATAATTATAATGGCATAATAATGCAGGTACACCTTTTCAACGATCTATAAACTTTTATTTCTAAAGAATATTAAACATTGAAAACGGAAAACATTTTAAATATCCAAAAAAATGAACAAAACAACCAAAAACAATGAAAGCAATGGACTCTTAGTGTCTGTTAACCCCTTAAACCCTGAGCCATTTTTGGAGTTTTTTTGTCTGAGTGACACACAAAAAAGTAAAGACTCATAACTTCAAAACTATAACAAGGAGAGTCAAAAGGTAGGTATCGTTTGATAGAACTCTTTTCAAATTTTTTGAAAATATAAATTACATTACATTTGGATATTCTCCTGCCGAGAAACTGCTGATAAATACAAAAAAAAAAAACATTTTTTTTATGATTTTGCATATCTCTCTTGTTTGACATGCAATAACTCGGGGAGGAAATATGGTAGCACAAATTTTCTTTTTTGGGGAAGTACCCCTAAATGTGAGCTGCATCTGAATCAAATTTTGTGGTGATCGCATAAAGTACTCAAAAGTTACAGCATTTGGAACAAAGGTAGCCTTTTTGTTTAGTCCTCACACATTAGGAAAGCAATAAAAAAAAAGAGTTTTCTGAGTGACATACACAAAACTAAAGACTCATAACTTCAAAACTATAGCAAGGAGAGTCAAAAGGTAGGTATCGTTTGAAAGAACACTTTTCACATTTTTTGAAAATATAAATTAAATTACATTTGGACATTCTTCTGCCGAGAAACTGCTGATAAAAGACAAAAAATAAATATAATTTTTATAATGATAATGCATATCTTTCTTATTTGACATGGAATAACTCAGGAAGGAAATAAGGTAGGAGGAAAATTCTTTTTTGGGGAAGTCCCTCTACATATGAGCTGTATCTGGATAAAATTTTGTGGTGATTGGATAAAGTAATCAAACGTTACAGCCTTTGGAACCAAGATAGCATTTTTGTTGAGACCTTGACGCCCCCTCATGGGCATTTTTTATAGTGTTTCACCATGAAGAATATCTTGTCATAAAAGCAATAGATAAAGTTAATTTTGGGCTCATTTTAATTGTATGAATATGCTGTAAAAAATGAAGTGCCATTTTCAACGATTTTTGAATGTTTCGTGAGATGTATGATGTTTTTGGCACATTGCAGTACATAGTACAAAAAAGTATTTTATAGATTATGAATTTTTTTTATATCTTTATCAGCAAATAACTCAGCAATACTTTGGAGTTTTTCAAATAGGCTACATTCACTGTAAAGTTCAGACTCTAAGGTTTCAAATGACACCAATTTTGTTTGAATCAAGGCAATATTTTTGAAAAATATGATAATGAATATTTTCGCAGCTAGGGGGCGCCATGGGTGGCGCACACGGGCGGTACACTCCGGTTTAGAGAGACTAGTCAGCACTCGTTCAGAGTTGATCGAAGTGGTTAGATTCTTTAAAAAGCTGAGATTCTAAGCTTTAAAATGATACATATTTTGTGTTATTCCACGTTTGAAAACGAGCGCGGACGGTTCCGGGAAAATTGGAAAACACTTTGCTCCCCAGAAGGATGAGAGACTTGTTTTTTAGCCAAGTATGCATTACTTCGTGAGGAATATCTCGTGATCAAAGCAATGGATTCTGTTGTGTGTGGGCTCTTTGTAATCGTGAGAATCTGTTGTCAATAAAGATGTTCGATTTTTCACAATCTATGCATGTTTCATTGAGTTATGAGCTGAAACGTCACATCAAAACAACATAGCATCACTGCTATTGCTACTTCATAGGTGCGCCTCTGGTATTTTTTTGTGTCAGAACGCTATAAGGAATATCTTTAGACCTGAGTGATGGATTATGGTGTGTTTGGGCTCTTTTTAATCGTAACATTCTGCTGTAAATAATGATGTGCCATTTTCCACAATTGATGCATGCTTCATTGAGTTATGAGTTAGAACGCGACATAAGTGCTACATCTATAATAAAGATCTATGTGCGCATTTGTGTTACAACTCCACGAGGCATAACTTTAGATATGAGTGATGGATTATGCTGAGTTTGGGCTCTTTTTAATCGTGAGAGTCTGCTGAAAATAATGATGTGCATTTTTCTACGATATGTGCATGCTTCGTGAAGTTATAAGTAAAGACCAAACGCGAGTGCTTCATGAGTATATATTTGGCTAGGTACGTCTTTGGTATTTTCTGTGTTAGAACGCCATGAAGAATATCTTTAGATCTGACTGATGAGTTTGGGCTCGTCTTAATCATGAGCTCCTGCTGTAAATAACGATGTGTCATTTTTCATGATCGATGTATGTTTCATGAAGATACGAGTAAAAAGGCCAAGTCTAAGCTACATCGCTTGGCTACGTGCGTTTGTGTATTTTTTGTGAATTAGAACTCCATGAGGAATATCTTTAGTTCTGAGTGATGGATTACGTTGAGTTTGGACTCATTTTAATTGTAAGCATCTGCTGTAAATAATGATGTGTCATTTTCCACAATCGGAGCATGTTTCATGAAGTTACAAGCGGAAATGTGTCTACAATTCAGCATCCATATATGGTTTACCCATGGGTCTCTTGAGGGGCTTATTTTAAAAAAACCTTGCTCAAGTTTAGTAAAACCCTGAAACAATTATGCTTGTTGTATTCTACTCATTGAGACCTTTCAAATGACATATGACACAAGACTATCTGAGCAGTATGATGTTTTTGACACATTGCAGTACATAATAATTTCCTCTTCCTCATAAATTATGTATAAAAAAAAAATCATTTTATCAGCAAATAACTCAGCACTACTTTGGAGATAATCATAATGGCTACATTCATTGTAAAGTTTAGACTCTAAGCTTTCAAATGATGCCTATTTTGTGTTGATCAATGCAGTAGTTTTGAAAAATATGACAATTAATTTTTTCCATAGCTAGGGGGCGCCCTCCGGCGGTATAATCCGTTCTAAAGGAATAACTCAGCACCTTTTAATAGTTGGATAAAATGTATAGGTGCATTGAAAAGCTGAGATTCTAAGCTTTAAAATGATACATATTTTGTATCATATCATTCAGTGGTTGCTTAGTAATTTGCCGCCGGCGGGACGCTTAGGGTTTAAGGGGTTAACAAAATAAATGTCTGTTAATATATAAAATGAAACAAAATTGCACTTCAAAAAATATTAAACATTAGGCTTTAGACATTATTAAATGGTGATACATTCCATAACAGGCAAAACTGACAGTTAGGACCTTTGTAAACAAATAAAAAAAAGCCTCAACAAGCCATATCGCACAATTTTGCACTGTTACTTTGTCCTCCTGTTACTTTGTCAAGTGATTGTGTACTGTCGGGAAGGCGGAGACGCACTTTATTGCGTGTGTATGCTACGCACTGAAAATACTTGGTTAGGATTAGGGGTGAGGAGTGCGTGCGTATTACACGCCATAAAGAGCGTATCATATGCACGCAAAAACTATTTTTGGCGTATAAATGGCACGAGAAATAACATTCGTGGTATAGATATGCATTTTCATGTGATTGGGCTCGCTGTCTCAACTCACAACTAGCGTCTTCTCTCTCTCCCGGCAGTAGCCGCAAACAGTCCCGCCGGCGCTTTCCCACACAAAGACCATGTGACTGACAAGCGCCGCGCCGCCGCCTCCCCACACAAAGACCATGCAACTGACAACAAGAGGGTTCACTCCTCCTATACGCTAAAGAACCGAGAGTGGTCATCCAGTCTCTTTGGTAGAGAGAGAGAGAGACGAGGAAAACAAACAAGCATGCAAATGGAATTATCGCGGCCGGAAAAATTATCGAGCTCATTTTTTTTATCGTGCGATTAATCGACTTATCGACTATCGCGACAGGCCTAGCATCAATAGGTTTTAATTATTAAATACATGCAATAGGCTCTATGCACGAACGCTGCTAACGTATTTCCGGTAGGATCTCAGCCGGCGTCTTTACTTCCGCATAGCGCGTTCTATAGGACAATTCACTTTAATAAAATTCATTTTCTCAGAAACGGAGACAACGATTTTAGAAACTGATTCGCTAGTCGGATTTTTTTGCAATATGAGAGAATACTCACCCTCAAAGTTGTTGATGTAGCTTGAAATTTATAATTTAAAGAACTTCTCTATCTTACTCATATGTGTGACAGTTAACTGCCTCACAATATTGTTAACATCATTCACGTTAACCGCAGGAAGTGTTTGTAAACAGCGAGTGTAATTTGCCATTATCTCCACCTAATGCAAAAACGGCTTCTGACGCAGCACCGGATGTAACTGGGCGGGCTGAGACAAAACGCGGAAGCGATCGTACATAGAGCCTATTGGTTGATGAAACATTTATTAAAATTAAGATACAATTTGTACAAAACGAACTTCGCTTTAAAGAAAGGATTTCTACAAAGCAAAACTTAATGAAGTGGTAAAAATCATGTCTGACGATTTACAAAACAAAACTTCATTAAGTGGTAAAAACCATGTCTCCCGATTGCAAATGTTCATTGCTAATGTTTATAATTGCAAATGTTTTTCATTTGTTTAATAAATCGCATAATGATGGCATATCATTATATCATAGCTTTTATTTCTATCTAAAATAATTGGGTCGGTCAGGGGGTACTTGGCAAAGAATCAAATACAGTTGGAAACGACGTAGACCATTAATAACACAGACTGTTAACAATTGTTTTTAATTAGTATTTAAACATTCTCTATGATAAAATTTTTTTTTGTAAAAAATATTTTAATAACACGGTTTTGGCGGTTATATAGATCTAATGATGGTGTTCAACTATAACCGTCGGTCTCACGGTTATATACTAACCGTCACACTCCTAGGTGCAACTGTGATGCAATTATTAATAATTGTAATTTTTGCATCACAATAAGTGTATTGTCAAAACATTTTAGTAACTAAACTGAATTTTATTAGGTTTAGTGACAACATGTTACAATGTTTACATGGTTCAATTTATGGTAAGCTACGCTTTTTTATTATTTCAGTTCAATTCACTTATTATGATTTGATTTAATATTGACTCATTTGGATAAATATTAGGTAGGCTACACAAGATAGGCATTCATTTTTCTCAAGAAAAAAACAACTCACCTAATGCTGTAACATACAGAGAGCCCTATCAGCTGGCAGTATTATTTAAGGTTAAAAATAACACAAATTAAATATAATGCATTTTTTTTATTATAATAACAACTTTATTTAATGATATAAGTAAAAATATAATAAACATGCAATGGTACACATATTTAGCAAAATACTCTCTATAGCTCTTTTTTCTAGCCAACTAACGTGCCTATATTATGGTCATTAAATGCTTTCCTGAGGTAAATGTTATGTGACATAATTGTTCTCCAACTGTTTTATTGACCCCTTTGATTGATGGCTCGATATTATGTATGAGGAAAATACATTTCGGTAAGCTGTACTGTATCTTTCAACAGTGTTCATTCGTGTAATTAACGTTATTTACTATCAGCTAGAGATGATCGGTTCACGTGCCGCTAGGGATCTGTCGTGTCACATTTACAAGCGCCAAAACGGTATTTATTGTCTGAATTTCGTAATAAAAGTGACAGAATCTGAGAGCAGAGATTTTTTATATCATAACTAACCTGCTCTGTCAAGTCTGTCGGTCTCCGTGTCCTCTTCATTCGTTCAAATTCGTAGCATGCGTTGTGCTTGTTGCGCTTCATTGGTTGTCTTGCAATGTGCCTGCTTAGATGCTGTCGAATCAAAACAACGTGGGACTACAGTGATTGGATGTCGTGCAGGCAGCGCGCGCGCTCTCTGCATGCATACAGGTGGTGCACATTTTTTCACAGATGCAGATAAACAGAGCGGCGTGTGAACGTTTTTTCCCCAGTTTTCATGGGAAGTAGCAAGTCTTCTCGAGTCAAAAGGCGCAAGTCCAAGTGAAGTCACGAGTCATTGATGTTAAAGTCCAAGTCGAGTTGCAAGTCTTTGTACATTTTGTCGAGTCGAGTCTGAAGTCATCAAATTCATGACTCGAGTCTGACTCGAGTCCAAGTCACATGACTCGAGTCCACACCTCTGCCGAGTACGTTTCTAGTCGAATGATTTTACTTCATGTTGAAGACACAAAAAAACTGGAAAAAACCTCAGGGACACCTATGTGAGAAAAAGGAGAAAGGAAAAGGAAACTAAAAGTGGACATTAGCATTCTCCCCTTCAGACTCTCTGTTCTTTAAGATCGGGCGCACCCTAAACCTTCTTTTCTGTCTGTTAAAGAAAATGAAAAGCTCGTCTTCACTGGATGATGATGGAATGTTGAGGCTCTGAACGTCACAGACGTCGCAAATTTGCGTCGCAGCTGATGTGAATGGTTTTGTCGCGAACTATTCGCTTTTTTCGTTTTCGCTTTTTCGTTACGCGTCCGGTGTGAAAGGGCCTTAAGGGTCGTAGAAAATGTTGTTCTGCTAGAACAGCGAGGTGTGATTGGACTGGTTCCCCATAGCATCTGGCAAAGACACAATACAAGTAAACGTTTCGAAAGGGAAGGCCTCGGCTACTGGCGTAACCTCGGTTCCCACAGGAACGAGTATTGCGTAGATGGCCATGCTAATACACACATGACTGGCACTCGTCACTTCAGTCGAATTAAACCTGAAATCCTGTGGCGAAATAAGCTGCTTTAACAGGCAGATGCCCCGCCCCCTTTGGGACGCGCCCTGATTGGCTCTCGCAGACATGCCGCTCAGCCATTGGTTCCTGCAGTTCCACTGCTCCTCATCCTCCTCTTACACACACACTCTTCCTCATCCTCCTCCTCCTCCTCCTCATCCTCCTCTTACACACACAAACACTCTTTTTCCTCCTCCTCTTACACACACACTCTTCCTCCTCCTCCTCTTCCTCCTCATCCACCTCTTACACACACACTCTTCCTCCTCCTCCTCTTCCTCCTCCTCCTTTTACACACACACACTCTTCCTCATCCTCCTGCTCTTTCTCCTCATCGTCCTCTTACACACACACTCTTCCTCCTCCTCTTCCTCCTCATCCTCCTCTTACACACACACTCATCCTCATCCTCCTTCTCTTCCTCCTCATCCACCTCTTACACACACACTCTTCCTCCTCCTCCTCTTCCTCCTCATCCACCTCTTACACACACACTCTTCCTCCTCCTCCTCTTCCTCCTCATCCACCTCTTACACACACACTCTTCCTCCTCCTCCTCTTCCTCCTCCTCCTTTTACACACACACACTCTTCCTCATCCTCCTGCTCTTTCTCCTCATCGTCCTCTTACACACACACTCTTCCTCCTCCTCTTCCTCCTCATCCACCTCTTACACACACACTCTTCCTCATCCTCCTCCTCTTCCTCCTCATCCACCTCTTACACACACACTCTTCCTCATCCTCCTTCTCTTCCTCCTCATCCACCTCTTACACACACACTCTTCCTCCTCCTCCTCTTCCTCCTTATCCACCTCTTACACACACACTCTTCCTCCTCCTCCTCTTCCTCCTCATCCACCTCTTACACACACACTCTTCCTCCTCCTCCTCTTCCTCCTCTTCCTCTTACACACACACTCTTCCTCCTCCCCCTCTTACACACACTCTTCCTCCTCCTCCTCTTCCTCCTCATCCACCTCTTACACACACACTCTTCCTCATCCTCCTCCTCTTCCTCCTCATCCACCTCTTACACACACACTCTTCCTCCTCCTCCTCTTTCTCCTCATCCACCTCTTACGCACACACTCTTTCTCCTCCTCCTCTTCCTCCTCCTCCTTTTACACACACACTCTTCCTCATCCTCCTCCTCTTCCTCCTCATCCTCCTCTTACACACACACTCTTCCTCCTCCTCCTCTTCCTCCTCCTCCTTTTACACACACACTCTTCCTCATCCTCCTCCTCTTCATCCTCATCCTCCTCTTACACACACACTCTTCCTCCTCCTCCTCTTCCTCCTCTTCCTCTTACACACACACTCTTCCTCCTCCTCCTCTTCTCCTCTTCCTCTTACACACACACTCTTCCTCCTCCTCTTCCTCCTTCTCCTCTTCCTCCTCATCCACCTCTTACACACACACTCTTCCTCATCCTCCTCCTCTTCCTCCTCATCCTCCTCTTACACACACACTCTTCCTCCTCCTCTTCATCCTCCTCTTACACACACTCTTCCTCCTCCTCCTCTTCCTCATGCTCCTCCTCTTCCTCATCCTCCTCTTACACACACACTCTTCCTCATCCTCCTCCTCTTCCTCCTCATCCTCCTCTTACACACACACTCATCCTCATCCTCCTTCTCTTCCTCCTCTTACACACACACTCTTTTTCCTCCTCCTCCTCCTCTTACACACACACACTCTTCCTCCTCCTCCTCTTCCTCCTCATCCACCTCTTACACACACACTCTTCCTCCTCCTCCTCTTCCTCCTCCTCCTTTTACACACACACTCTTCCTCATCCTCCTCCTCTTCCTCCTCATCCTCCTCTTACACACACACTCTTCCTCCTCCTCTTCCTCCTCATCCTCCTCCTCATCCTCCTCTTACACACACACTCATCCTCATCCTCCTTCTCTTCCTCCTCTTACACACACACTCTTTTTCCTCCTCCTCCTCTTACACACACACTCTTCCTCCTCCTCCTCTTCCTTCTCATCCACCTCTTACACACACACACTCTTCCTCCTACTCCTCTTCCTCCTCATCCACCTGTTACACACACACTCTTCCTCCTCCTCTTCCTCCTCATCCACCTGTTACACACACACTCTTTTCTTCCTCCTCCTCCTCTTCCTCCTCCTCTTCCTCCTCATCCTCCTCTTACACACACACTCTTCCTCCTCTTACACACACACACTCTTCCTCCTCTTCCTCCTCATCCTCCTTTTACACACACACTCTTCCTCCTCCTCCTCTTCCTTCTCATCCTCCTCTTACACACACACTCATCCTCATCCTCCTCCTCTTCCTCCTCATCCACCTCTTACACACACACACACACACACACTCTTCCTCCTCCTCCTCTTCCTCCTCATCCTCCTTCTCTTCCTCCTCTTCCTCCTCTTACACACACACTCTTCGTCCTTCTCCTCTTCCTCTTCATCCTCCTCTTACACACACACTCTTCCTCCTCCTCCTCTTCCTCCTCATCCTCCTTCTCTTCCTCCTCATCCTCCTCTTACACACACACTCTTCCTCCTCCTCCTCTTCCTCCTCATCCTCCTTCTCTTCCTCCTCATCCTTCTCTTACACACACACACTCTTCCTCCTTCTCCTCTTCCTCTTCATCCTCCTCTTACACACACACTCTTCCTCCTCCTTCCTCCTCATCCTCCTCTTACACACACACTCTTCCTCCTCCTTCCTCCTCATACTCCTCTTCACACACACTCCTCCTCCTCCTCCTCCTCCTCTTACACACACACACTCTTCCTCCTCCTCCTCTTCCTCCTCCTCTTACACACACAATCTTCCTCCTCCTCTTCCTCCTCATCCTTCTCTTACACACACACTCTTCCTCCTCCTCCTCTTACACACACAATCTTCCTCCTCCTCCTCTTCCTCCTCCTCCTCCTCTTACACACACTCTTCCTCCTCCTCCTCTTCCTTCTTATCCTCCTCTTACAAACACACTCTTCCTCATCCCCCTCTTCCTCCTCATCCTCCTCTTACACACACACTCTTCCTCCTCCTCCTCTTCCTCCACCTCTTACACACACACTTCCTCATCCCCATCTTCCTCCTCATCCTCCTCTTACACACACACACTCTTCCTCCTCCTCCTCCTCTTCCACCTCTTACACACACACTCTTCCGCCTCCTCCTCTTCCTCCTCATCCACCTCTTACACACACACACTCTTCCTCCTTCTCTTCCTCCTCATCCTCCTCTTACACACACACTCTTCCTCCTCCTCTTCCTCCTCTTACACACACACTCTTCCCCCTCCTCCTCCTCATCCTCCTCTTACACACACTCTTCCTCCTCCTCCTCCTCTTCCACCTCTTACACACACACTCTTCCTCCTCCTCCTCTTCCTCCTCATCCACCTCTTACACACACACTCTTCCTCCTCCTCTTCCTCCTCATCCTCCTCTTACACACACACTCTTCCTCCTCCTCCTCCTCTTCCTCCTCTTACACACACACTCTTCCTCCTCCTCATCCTCCTCTTACACACACACTTGTCCTCCTTCTCCTCTTCCTCCTCTTCCTCCTCTTACACACACACTCTTCCTGATCCTTCTCTTCCTCCTCTTCCTCTTACACACACACTCTTCCTCATCCTCCTCATCTTCTTCCTCATCCTCCTCTTATACACACACTCTTCCTCGTCCTCCTCCTCTTCCTCCTCATCCACCTCTTACACACACACTCTTCCTCATCCTCCTCTTCCTCCTCCTCCTCCTCCTCATCCTCCTCTTACACACACACTCTTCCTCCTCCTTCTCTTCCTCCTCGTCCTCCTCTTACATACACACTCTTCCTCCTCCTCTTCCTCCTCATCCACCTCTTACACACACAATCTTCCTCCTCCTCTTCCTTCTCATCCTCCTCTTACACACACACTCATCCTCATCCTCCTCCTCTTCCTCCTCATCCACCTCTTACACACACACACACACTCTTCCTCCTCCTCCTCTTCCTCCTCATCCTCCTTCTCTTCCTCCTCTTCCTCCTCTTACACACACACTCTTCGTCCTTCTCCTCTTCCTCTTCATCCTCCTCTTACACACACACTCTTCCTCCTCCTCCTCTTCCTCCTCATCCTCCTTCTCTTCCTCCTCATCCTCCTCTTACACACACACTCTTCCTCCTCCTCCTCTTCCTCCTCATCCTCCTTCTCTTCCTCCTCATCCTTCTCTTACACACACACACTCTTCCTCCTTCTCCTCTTCCTCTTCATCCTCCTCTTACACACACACTCTTCCTCCTCCTTCCTCCTCATCCTCCTCTTACACACACACTCTTCCTCCTCCTTCCTCCTCATACTCCTCTTCACACACACTCCTCCTCCTCCTCCTCCTCCTCTTACACACACACACTCTTCCTCCTCCTCCTCTTCCTCCTCCTCTTACACACACAATCTTCCTCCTCCTCTTCCTCCTCATCCTTCTCTTACACACACACTCTTCCTCCTCCTCCTCTTACACACACAATCTTCCTCCTCCTCCTCTTCCTCCTCCTCCTCCTCTTACACACACTCTTCCTCCTCCTCCTCTTCCTTCTTATCCTCCTCTTACAAACACACTCTTCCTCATCCCCCTCTTCCTCCTCATCCTCCTCTTACACACACACTCTTCCTCCTCCTCCTCTTCCTCCACCTCTTACACACACACTTCCTCATCCCCATCTTCCTCCTCATCCTCCTCTTACACACACACACTCTTCCTCCTCCTCCTCCTCTTCCACCTCTTACACACACACTCTTCCTCCTCCTCCTCTTCCTCCTCATCCACCTCTTACACACACACACTCTTCCTCCTTCTCTTCCTCCTCATCCTCCTCTTACACACACACTCTTCCTCCTCCTCTTCCTCCTCTTACACACACACTCTTCCCCCTCCTCCTCCTCATCCTCCTCTTACACACACTCTTCCTCCTCCTCCTCCTCTTACACACACACTCTTCCTCCTCCTCCTCTTCCTCCTCATCCACCTCTTACACACACACTCTTCCTCCTCCTCTTCCTCCTCATCCTCCTCTTACACACACACTCTTCCTCCTCCTCCTCCTCTTCCTCCTCTTACACACACACTCTTCCTCCTCCTCATCCTCCTCTTACACACACACTTGTCCTCCTTCTCCTCTTCCTCCTCTTCCTCCTCTTACACACACACTCTTCCTGATCCTTCTCTTCCTCCTCTTCCTCTTACACACACACTCTTCCTCATCCTCCTCATCTTCTTCCTCATCCTCCTCTTATACACACACTCTTCCTCGTCCTCCTCCTCTTCCTCCTCATCCACCTCTTACACACACACTCTTCCTCATCCTCCTCTTCCTCCTCCTCCTCCTCCTCATCCTCCTCTTACACACACACTCTTCCTCCTCCTTCTCTTCCTCCTCGTCCTCCTCTTACATACACACTCTTCCTCCTCCTCTTCCTCCTCATCCACCTCTTACACACACAATCTTCCTCCTCCTCTTCCTTCTCATCCTCCTCTTACACACACACTCTTCCTCATCCTCCTCTTCCTCCTCATCCTCCTCTTACACACACACACTCATCCTCCTCCTCCTCTTCCTCCTCCTCTTACACACACAATCTTTCTCCTCCTCCTCTTCCTCCTCATCCACCTCTTACACACACACTCTTCTTCCTCCTCCTCCTCCTCATCCACCTCTTACACACCCACTCTTCCTCCTCTTCCTCCTCATCCTCCTCTACACACACACTCTTCCTCCTCCTCTTCCTCCTCATCCACCTCTTACACACACTCTTCCTCCTCCTCCTCTTCCTCCTCCTCCTTCTACACACAAACTCTTCCTCATCCTCCTCTTCCTCCTCATCCACCTCTTACACACACACACTCTTCCTCCTCCTCCTCTTCTTCCTCCTCATCCACCTCTTACACACACACTCTTCCTCCTCCTTCTCTTCCTCCTCATCCTCCTCTTACACACACACTCTTCCTCCTCCTCCTCCTCCTCCTCATCCACCTCTTACACACACACTCTTCCTCATCCTCCTCTTCCTCCTCCTCCTCCTTCTCTTCCTCCTCGTCCTCCTCTTACACACACACTCTTCCTCCTCCTCTTCCTCCTCCTCTTACACACCCACTCTTCCTCCTCTTCCTCCTCTTCCTCCTCTTCCTCCTCATCCTCCTCTACACACACCCACTCTTCCTCCTCTTCCTCCTCATCCACCTCTTACACACACTCTTCCTCCTCCTCCTCTTCCTCCTCCTCCTTCTACAAACACACTCTTTCTCATCCTCCTCTTCCTCCTCATCCACCTCTTACACACACACTCTTCCTCCTCCTCCTCTTCCTCCTCATCCACCTCTTACACACACACTCTTCCTCCTCCTCCTCTTCCTCCTCATCCACCTCTTACACACACACACACACTCATCCTCATCCTCCTTCTCTTCCTCCTCATCCTCCTATTACACACAGACTCTTCCTCCACCTTCTCTTCCTCCTCATCCTCCTCTTACACACACACTCTACCTCCTCCTCACCCACCTCTTACACACCCACTCTTCCTCCTCCTCCTCCTCCTCCTCCTCCTCCTCTTACACACACAATCTTCCTCCTCCTCTTCCTTCTCATCCTCCTCTTACACACACTCTTCCTCATCCTCCTCTTCCTCCTCATCCTCCTCTTACACACACACTCTTCCTCCTCCTCCTTTTCCTCCTCATCCACCTCTTACACACACACTCTTCCTCCTCCTCTTCCTCCTCATTCACCTCCTACAAACACACTCTTCCTCCTGCTTCTCTTCCTCCTCATCCTCCTCTTAAACACACACACACACACACTCTTCCTCCTCCTCCTCTTCCTCCTCATCCACCTCTTACACACCCACTCTTCCTCCTCCTCCTCTTCCTCTTCCTCTTACATACACAATCTTCCTCCTCCTCCTCTTCCTTCTCATCCTCCACTTACACACAATCTCTTCCTCCTCCTCCTCTTACACACACACTCTTCCTCCTCCTCCTTCTCCTCCTCATCCTCCTCTTACACACACACTCTTCCTCCTCCTCCTCTTCCTCATCCTCTTCCTCATCCTCCTCCTCTTCCTCATCCTCCTCCTCTTCCTCCTCATCCTCTTACACACACACTCTTCCTCATCCTCTTCCTCCTCATCCTCCTCTTACACACACTCTTCCTCCTCCTCCTCTTCCTCCTCATCCTCCTCTTACACCCACTCTTCCTCCTCCTCCTCTTCCTCCTCCTCTTCCTCCTCCTCTTACATACACAATCTTCCTCCTCCTCCTCTTCCTTCTCTTCCTCCACTTACACACACACTCTTCCTCCTCCTCCTTCTCCTCTTCCTCCACCTCTTATACACACACTCTTCCTCCTCCTCTTCCTCCTCATCCTCCTTTTACACACACACTCTTCCTCCTCCTCCTCTTCCTCATCCTCCTCCTCTTCCTCCTCATCCTCCTCTTACACACACACTCTTCCTCCTCTTCCACACACACTCTTCCACCTCCTCTTCCTCCTCATTCTCCTCTTACACACACTCTTCCTCCTCCTCCTCTTCCTCCTCATCCTCCTCTTACACACACTCTTCCTCCTCCTCTTCCTCCTCATCCTCCTCTTACACACACACTCTTCCTCCTCCTCTTCCTCTTACACACACACACTCTTCCTCCTCCTCCTCTTCCACCTCTTACACACACACTCTTCCACCTCCTCTTCCTCCTCCTCCTCCTCTTACACACACTCTTCCTCCTCCTCCTCTTCCTCCTCATCCACCTCTTACACACACACTCTTCCTCCTCCTCTTCCTCCTCCTCCTTTTACACACACACTCTTCCTCATCCTCCTCCTCTTCCTCCTCATCCTCCTCTTACACACACACTCTTCCTCCTCCTCCTCTTCCTCCTCATCCTCCTCTTACACACACACTCATCCTCCTCCTCCTCTTACACACACACTCTTCCTCCTCCTCCTCCTCTTCCTCCTCCTCCTTCTCTTACACACACACACACTCTTCCTCCTCCTCCTCTTCCTCCTCCTCCTCTTACACACACACTCTTCCTGATCCTCCTCCTCTTCCTCCTCCTCCTCTTACACACACACTCTTCCTCATCCTCCTCCTCTTCCTCCTCATCCACCTCTTACACACACACTCATCCTCCTCCTCTTCCTCCTCATCCACCTCTTACACACGCACTCATCCTCATCCTCCTTCTCTTCCTCCTCATCCTCCTCTTACAAACACACTCTTCCTCCTCCTCCTCCTCTTACACACACACTCTTCCTCCTCCTCCTCTTCCTCCTCATCCTTCTCTTACACACACTTTTCCTCCTCCTCTTCCTCCTCATCCTCCTCATGCTCCTCTTACACACACTTTTCCTCCTCCTCCTCCTCTTCCTCCTCATCCACCTCTTACACACACACACTCTTCCTCCTGCTTCTCTTCCTCCTCTTCCTCCTCATCCACCTCTTACACACACACTTTTCCTCCTGCTTCTCTTCCTCCTCATCCTCCTCTTACACACACACACACACACACACACACACACACACTCTTCCTCCTCCTCCTCTTCCTCCTCATCCACCTCTTACACACCCACTCTTCCTCCTCCTCTTCCTCCTCATCCTCCTCTTACACACACAATGTTCCTCCTCCTCCTCTTCCTTCTCATCCTACTCTTACACACACACACACACACACACACACACACACACACACACACACACACACACACACACACACACGCACTCTTCCTCCTCCACTTACACACACACTCTTCCTCCTCCTCCTCCGCTTCCACCTCTTACACACACACTTTTCCTCCTCCTCTTCCTCCTCATCCTCCTCTTAAACACACACTCTTCCTCCTCATCCACCTCTTACACACACACTCTTCCTCCTCCTCTTCCTCCTCATCCAACTCTTACACACACACTCTTCCTCCTCTTTCTCTTATATTGTTTCCATCCATTGTTTGTATCAACATTCAGTGCAACAGTTTCGGGGCTCTGAACTGACTTGTATTATGTAGAGTTGGTTTGGTCACATCATTAGAAATAAGTGTGAACAATTCTGAGTCGTTGTGTGTTTAGCATTTTGAGTATGCTAAGTGCATATCACAAGTGCATCACAGTGCAAAATGTGTTTTAGTGAGTGAGAATGTGTTTAGAGTTTTGAAAAAAGAGTGCATGAGATTTGCAAACAGTGTTTTAACGACCTGAACTCGTTTAATGTTTTACAGAAAGAGTGATTTAATGACAAATTGGTTTAGACTATTGAGAATTTGGTTCAGAGAATGAGGTTTAGTGTTTTAGCAATTCAGAAAAACTGTAGGAACTGATCACTGAAAGGATCTTTTAAAACCTTCATTGAGTTTTTGCAGCACTCTCTGTATTTTTCCAGCATCTCATGAACGCCGTGTTTCTAAGAGTGTTTCTCAGACAGCTCATCGCCTGGAAAACGGTGTCTTTAGTAAAAGTCACTTCCGCTGTTTGAAAGACTCAGAGAAACAGAAGCCAGTCTTCAGTCACGCAGGGTATTCACGGCTCTCTGCATGTGTGTGTTCTGCAGCTCGTGTCAATAATCCTGCAGCGAGACGATCATTTGCAAATAAAATACTCTGGTGTTTTCAAGCTTTGCTCTGAATGTCCTGGGGAACCACAGCTGTGGGAATGCTCGTTTGAGTTTGCATATGAAAGCACATAATTATGATGATGAAACGCTTTGCATCTCCTCTCTGTTGCACGAACACACACTCAGACCTCATGTTTTATTAACCCCTGCGTTACCTGTAGATATTATACATCCATCATGTTGAAGATCCGCTCGAGCACAAACCTATTTAACTCTGGATTCATTTCGGCTTCTGATGTAAATATCTGAATCAGAATATCTTTGATGATAATGATGATGAAGAACCGTCTGTTCTTCTTTTGCTGAAACATGTTGAACTGGATCTCAGTATCTGAAGTGTGAATCAGTGACACACACACACACACACACGTTATCAGACCTTTACCTGTTTCACATTATAGAGTCGCTTTGTTCGACACAAACAGATTCTAGAGCAGAAACACCGATGAACAGGAACTGAGAACATATCACAGATCTCAGATAAAGTGTGTGTGTGTGTGTGTGTTTGAGCTCTTGCTGCTGCTGTCAGTGATTCACTGAGGAGAGAACGAGAGAAACAGCTGAAGATGGAGGACAGAGAAGCTCTGTGTCTCGACCAGCTGCTCCTGAGAGAGAGAGAGAGAGAGACTCACACACACACACACACACACACACACACACACACACACACACACACACACACACTTGTGCTGCTGTGGGAAGAATGTGGTGTTGTGTCTCATAGCAGGAATTCCAGTCTCTCTCTCTCTCTCTCTCTGCGAGCAGAGGAGTCTGTCTGCGCCGGCCCATCTCTATGGCCAGAGACTGTGCTCAAACACACACACACACACACACACACACACACACACACACACACACACACACACACACACACACACACACAGAGAACTTCTTCATGTTCAGACCTGTGACTGTCTTCAGTTCTCAGACGCTTTATTAACCAGCGTAACGCATCACAGAAAACAAACAGAGGATGAAACACTGCATTCTGGGAAACTTTCAATGAGAACAGCGACAATAAAAGCTTGATGAATTCAAAGAATGATTTCTTCATAAAATCATGCCTAATTGTTCCTCACACAGTATTTGGTCAGTTTACTACAGTAAACCCATATTTAGATGTGTGTATTATGGTTTACTACAAACCTAAACCAGTTAAGGTGCTTGAAAACATGACTGATTCTGTAGTTACTATGATTTCACTTCAAAAAGCAGTTAAAACTTAATTTTGTATCGTAGCCTACTATATGGTTTTAGTAAAACAACGGTTAATATTGTAATTAATCGGTTTTACTGCAAATGCTGTATTAAAAACGGGTTTCAAACAGGTTTTTAATGTAAAAATCTGAGTAAAACCTTGGTGTATTAAAAGAATACTTCATTTTCGTACTGATTAAGTGATGTTAATTCACACAAACACAGACAGATGTGGAGAAATAACGCGCATCTGAACCGCATATAACAGGCTTACAGCGCCACCTGGCGGCACATCACTGCTGCATCTGCGCATGCGCGTGGGACTGGAGCACGAACGCGTTTGTGTATCTGCGCATGCGCGTGGGACTAGAGCTGAAAGTCTATCACTTTGCTAGCTTAGTGCAAAAAAGTGAAAAACTTTACTTGATAAACGTTTCGTTGGAAGTTTTATTCATGTAATGTATAATTTAATCGACATTCCCTGAAACTATTTTTGGTTATGACTGCACACATCAACTCAGCTAATACTCTTATAAGAACGTTTTGCTAACGTTCCTACTAAGTTATGAATGTTCTAAACCTCTAGTTTAAGTTTTAAAAACTTTTTTGCTTCTTGGTTACGTGAACGTTAAGGGAACATTACATTAAGTGTTTCTCAAACTCGGTCCTGGAGCAGGCGCGCAGATGGCACTGGGGACGGGGGGGACATGACCCCCCCAGATTCATAGTGACCCGATCCGTCCCCCGCCCTCACTATCCCTACGAAACGCGACAAAAATCGGTAAAACAGGGGATTAATCAGTGTTTTCGCTATACATTATGTGTATACACTATAGCCTACATAAACGTGTTTTTGCCAAACGGATTTAAATCCGATCTTCAATTCCCGCGCTTGGTCCCGCGTCTGTGACTTACTTTCACTTTGATTTGCGATAGTTTGCTTGATGAATATGTTCAGCTTCTCGTCTGCGGCGATGCTGTTCCAGTAGCGTCGCCATATCCGGCTATAACATTACATATAGCCTATAACACGCTCTCACACGTTAATTTTTTAGCATTTTTGGAAGGAGTAAAATTTACATATATGGTTTCAACAACCAGATGCATTTACACTTGTTCAGTTTCGTCTGGGATGCGGACCGCGGTTGCACCAGCTGGGCGTAAGTTATAACTTAGCCTAGTTTTGACGTAAATGGACACCAAGTTACGACTTGCGCACTTCTAAATATTTTTGCGTTGCACCATTAAACTTAGTTGAAGCGTAACTCTACGTTTAAACTAAATATTTACGGCAGCCTCCGATCAGGAGTAACGGATGGAATAAAATATCAAACACACTGAACTTCATCAATAAGCTATTATTTTACCTGACAGACTTCAATTCTTAATACATATATGATTATGCAGACATTTACACTTGCTTACATTTTAAGAGAGAGAACATTATGTGAAAAGATTACTTTGTTAGAGGCTATCTTTAACACAAACCCATCCTAAACAGCACGTCGCTGTGTGCATCGGTCCATGGTGTGCATGTCAAATATCAGTCATAATCAATAAACGTAATTTCTTATGCTTTTTGTATCAATATTTATTTATTTATCCTTATTCATTTAATTTCAAATACAGTTTCTGAATGTTACATATAAAAACACTTATGCTATTCATGATCAAGTATCGTATTTAATGGAAACTTATTTTTACCGTTAGTAACGTGAGGCAAAAGAATGAAGGATAAACTGAAATTCACAGCATTTCAACACAACATCTGCTCACGTATTTGAAGGCTGCTATTGGATAACCGAGGCTAAACGTCATATTATGCGACTACGCATTACTTTACGGAGAGCTTACGACCTACTAGCTACGTTCTGCCTTACGAACAAATGGTGCAACGGAATAAAGTTCAGAGTTAGTTACAAACTAGCTAGTAGTTACTAAGCCTCTAGTGTGGACTTTACGTTCCAATTTAAGAAAGAACTTACGAACGGCTGGTGCAACCCTACCCGGACCACCTCCTGAAGTGGTTTGAGCGATCGGATTCAAATCTGTCTCGAATGCGTTTCGGAGGGCATTTACACCTGGTCTTTTCACGATCGGATAGCTATCCCATCACAGAAAGCGCATGAAGTGGCCAGGTGTAAACAGCCCCTATTTCTGAGCTGAGCCGGTGATTTTCTGAACTGAAAAAAATTGACTGTATAAATGTCATATAAAGGCGATGAAGAGACAAAAAAAAAATCACCTCGTTTTTTCAAAAACCAAACAATTAGTATTATTATTATTTGCACATAGGTTCTTTGCTTTTTTGTTCATAATGATAGACTTTGTATGCTGAGATAAGCAAATGTAAAAAAAAAACATACTTTGCTAAAGACATGAAGTTTTGGTGGGTGATTGGCATACTAGTCAAATAACAGTCTGATCATGCATTGCTAGTGGTGATCAGGTAGGCTTTTGTTTACCTTTGGTCATTGTTGTTTATCCATGATTTCAAATAACAATCCCCCAATGGCTTTTTAATGCAAATCATTAGCCCAAATTATGCAAAGTTACTACTTGAGCACTAGTTAAAGCCCAAATTACGAAAATAACGAATTGAGTTTAAATCATTTGCTGACAGCTTGGTCCCCCCCAGTTAAAAAATTCTATCTGCGCCCCTGTCCTGGAGGGCCACTGTCCTGCACAGTTTAGCTCCAACCCCGATCAAACACACCAGAGCAAGCTAATCAATGTCTTCAGGATCACTAGAAACTCAGCTAGGTGTGTTTGATCAGGGTTGGAGCTAAACTGTGCAGGACAGTGGCCCTCCAGGACCGAGTTTGAGAAACCCTGCATTATGGGAACGTTAATTACGTTTGAATGTTCTCTGAACGTTCTGAAACTAGTAATATTTTAAAAATAAAACGTCAGACAAACACATTGTAGGAAAAAACGTTCCATGGACGAAGTATAATGTTTTTGTGCTAATGTTTTGAGAACATTATTAGTTTTTAAAATTGCTTACAATTTATGAAACTATGCTCCATTTCTTGAAACTACACACAACACACAGACACACACAAAACCACAACACACACTCACACAAATCTCTTGTAAAAGCAAACACTTCATTCTAAACTACTGTAACTCTTTAAGCCACTGGATCCTTCAGGGGTCAAAGATGATTTTGCAGATTATCTTCGGCTTATTTCAGCTGTTTTAGTAATAATGAGTTTTAATGAACACTTACAAGACTCATTAGGTAACATTTACTCGATCCTCACTCATCCTCACTCACTCACTCACACACACACACACACACACACACACACACACACACACACACACACACACACACACACACACACACACACACACACACACACACACACACACACACACACACACACACACACACACACACACACACACACACACACACACACACACACACACACACACACACACACACACACACACACACACACACACACACACACACACACACACACACACACACACACACACACACACACACACACACACACACACACACACACACACACACACACACACACACACACACACACACACACACCTGTTCCTCCGTCACCACTGAAGAACACACTTTCTGTGAACGGACACATTCTGAAGACGCTTCATTAAACACACTGAGGTTTGTTCAACTTTATTTACTGAAAATCCAGATGTTATGAACCTGTCTGACTCCAACAGGCCTCGAAGAGTGAAATGATCAACTAGAAAAGACCTAGTCAATGTAAACCCTTCTGTTATTAGATGCGGAGCGAGAAAAAGCTCAAAAGAAATGTGTGTTTAAACACTGTGAAGAACGTGACGTTTACAGACACAGAAGCAAATCAAAGCAGCACACAGTGAGCTCAGAGCAAACAAACCAAAGCCAGTGTGTCTTCAGGAAAACCCAAAGCGTGTTTTAACTACATCATTTGTATTTTCAAGACAGTCTTCATGCCGGTTCACACGTGTTGTGGCTCCGCCCCCTCAGCGCTTCTTCGGGGGCGTGGCCGTTCGGGCCGAGACTCCGCCCCCTCAGCGCTTCTTCGGGGGCGTGGCCGTTCTGGGAGGAGTCACGGGGCGCCCGGAGTTCATCCCGCCGTACTGATACTTCGCCTTCTTTTCCGACGGCTTCAGGATCTGAGAACAACAACGAGAAACAGCTTCAGTCGACATGTTAAAGCGATATGGAAAATGTACGAAAGGCCATTTCTTGCAAAAATCATGGTTAATCATAATTATGACATACTAAGTCATATGAGATGAAAAGTCAAAATTATGACTTAAAAAGTCATAATTATGCAATATAAGGTCATAAAAAGTTGAAATAATAATAATTTCTTTTACCAAAGCATGATTTTTATTCGTGGCAGAAATGGGCTTTACATTTGAAACTGTTCTCTGATCTTAAAACCTAATTTCCGAAATAATTGTGAATAGTTCCCATAAGGATTATTCATAAGTGAATTTCACAAAAACACATCAGAGTCACATTTCTCTCCAAAATCAAAGTACATGAACAAAATAAAATTTCGAAAAAGAAGACTTTACATAGGGTCAATATGATATTTTGCTTTAGTGATATTATTTTAACTGAACACAATTTCCGCCTAAATTGTTTTTTAAGGATTTTAAGTATTTTCGCCAATGACACGTGCGTAAAATACAGTATTGTACGACAAAGTTCAAAATGTCTCTGCTATATTCGACTCAGTATGCTGCACTGAATCAAGAGAGATCAATATTGGGATTTTTGGCCAAACCGTTCAGAAGTATTGAAAAGCAAAAACAGCCATTTTTCATTTATCCCGACCACTAGGTGGCGCTGTGCTGAAACTGTGCATTTACTCTTGAGTCAATTACCAAGTTTGATCTTAATACACCATATCATTGCTGAGATCCAGCCTCACGTCTGTTTTTACGAGCCCATCGTTGAACTCGATGCGTTAAACAAGAACGGTTGGGTCTATGAAAAATCTTTTAATATTTTGCCAGCACAGTCTGAAGATGATGCGAGGCGATTTTGGTAAAAAACTGGATCAAACGTCTAGGATGAGATCGAAGAAGTAGGTTTCTGCAATATTCAAAATGGTCATCGGCTTTTTTAGCCTACAGTTCAAAAGTTAGCATAAATGCAAGTGCAACTTTGGACAGTTGGTGGCGCTAGAGTTAACGTTCAGACTGTCCTAAAGTGGCGTTCTCTTTGTGTGAAATATGATTTCTTTGATTCTGTGGAGAAACATGTCCCGTTAGATCCGCGTATGAAGGTAAGTCATGTGACACCTGGAAGGAGCACATCAGAGTCTCGTCGACGCTCATCATTCCTCCGGCGTTGTCGAACTCGCCGCAGTAGTTCGGCGCCGAGAACAGCGTCACCAGCTGCCGTTTGGCGAAGAACTCGTAGCCGTCTTCAACCACCTGCAAAACAACAACAACAACTCTTCACCCTTCCACACGCAAGTTTAGAAGATTCTAACTAGAGTGAGCGGCGACCGCTTCTTTAGAACGTTTCCCTTTGTTGTTTCCATAGCGACGTGTTACATTTGTCACATGATACACCACAGCCAAAATTTTCGCATGTTAAAAAATAAATACGACCTCACGTTGTGTCAAACTTTCGTCCGGCATAAAAAAAATTCGGATCGGGTTCGATTTTCTGCGTTTTTTCCGCATCCGTAGCTCAAGCGTTTTCAGAGGCGTTTTGACGACTCAGAGCCGCCGAATCACGAATACGGGAAAACACATATATCGGACTCAGTGTGCAAGGACCTTTACTCGGGTTTTGTTTTTCCTTTTTATTAAAAATATTCACAAACTTGCTTACCATGTCATCTTATATTCCGATTCTCAAATACGTGTGAGTGCGTGTGTTTTGTCATTTAAAACCTTTATAAGTGATTTTGATCTTGGTCTATAACGTAAGATGGGCACCGCCATGTTTGTTTGCGTCACAGAGAGTCCTGTCCGTCGGTTTACGGCACGTGACTTCATTCGTTTCTCCCGAAATACATGTAAGGAAGTGGGCGGTGAACTGGGAGGAAAATAGAGCAAACTTTATAGTTACACAATGCGCATGCGTCGCGTCTGAACGCGTTGTTGTCTTTGGAGCTCTATCGATTTGATTTATAATTCTTGATTTTACTCTTTAAACTTACTTACAACAAACATTTTCTACTTTTCCTCACTGAGAAGCACTATTGCTCAAACCTCATAGTTACAACGCGGACTGTTGAGCAGACGTGTCTCAAGCCTGTTAGTGATCCAACGCTGGATACTCATAGGTTACTCCCGGGGATCACGGCTGAACGCGTCTTCTCAACACTCACTTACAAACATTTTTCACCTATCGTGCGTCTACTCTACACCCGTACCACTTAAAAGACGGATTATATCTAAGACGCTTGTCAGAAATTAGTATTAATTGATAGCATCACTGGTAGTGTCGTTGCTAACTTACTGTCCATCTGTTAAAATGGCGAATATATCAGATGTAAGTAGTCTACCTTTTGGTGCAGGTGAGGACACATTTGAGCTGCACGCGGTGCAGTCTGAGCTGGAAGCTGTTGAGAAACAGATCCACGACCTTTTAGTGAGACAGGCCGAGCTGAGAGACCGGCGTTTGGCTCTTGAAACATCACGCGCTGATGCTCACAAATCAGAGATTAACGTTACTAACCCGCTGACTCCGACCTCGTCTACTCCGTGCGTTACTCGGCATCGGTCCCGAGCGCCAAGGTCGCGATCAGCCATGGTCTCGTTCACTCCGGCTCCAACACGCCACCACGAAGCCTGGATATTTCCGCAGCGGAAGACGCGAGTCAGGTCTAGACCAAGACCCTCTCCGACCCTCCCGGTTTTCGAGTTATCCACACAAAACCGCTTCTCCGCTCTTCGCGAAACAGAACGCGATGCTTTGATCATCGGTGATTCCATCGTTCGACACGTCCATGCTACATCAGGTAAAAGTAAGGTGCACAGTCACTGCTTTCCTGGTGCTCGTGTTTCTGAAATCGCTGCTCGCGTTCCCGAGATTCTGAACGATAACGAGCGCGTCGGAACTTTGGTATTGCACGCGGGAGGGGCCGACATCAGGCTGCGCCAGACGGAAGTTCTGAAGAAAGACTTCAGGAATCTGATCGATACGGTACGCAGCACATCGCCTGATATAACGATCATTGTGTCAGGACCGCTTCCCACGTACCGTCTAGGACATGACAAGTTTAGTAGATTATTCGCGCTAAATGAATGGTTAACGTCATGGTGCAATGAGCAGAAACTGCTCTTTGTAAATAATTGGAATCTGTTTTGGGAGCGTCCTAGGCTATACCGTGCTGATGGCTTACACCCAAGCAGATTCGGATCGGATCTTCTGTCAGATAACATCTCCAAAATGTTAAATACCTTTTGACTAGTAACCAAAAGTCCAAATCATAGTCTCTGCTGCACCAAATTAACTGATATAAATACTAGTGTAGAACATTGCATAGAAACTGTGTCTATTCCTCGTTTAGTGCGATCAAATAATAAATCTACTGCAGGATCTAGGAAAAATCTAATTGTTATTAAAACAGAAAATGTTGCTATTAGTAAACAAAAACAATTTCTAAAGCTAGGTCTTCTAAACATTAGATCACTCACACCTAAGGCAGTTATTGTAAATGAAATAGTCACAGATAATAGCATAGATGTACTTTGCCTTACTGAAACCTGGCTTAAACCAAATGATTATTTCGGTCTAAATGAGTCTACTCCAGCAGGATACTCCTATAAGCACGAGCCCCGTCTGAATGGTCGTGGCGGCGGTGTTGCAACTATCTATAGAGATTTTCTCAATGTCACTCAGAAAACGGGTTATAAGTTTATTTCATTTGAAGTACTTGTACTAAATGTTACGCTCTTAGATGATAGAAAAACATCCCTATTATCTTTAGCCTTGGCTACCGTATATAGACCACCAGGGCCTTACGCTGATTTCCTAAAAGAATTTGCAAATTTTCTCTCAGATCTATTGGTCAATGTCGATAAAATATTAATTGTTGGAGATTTTAACATACACGTAGATAATCGAAATGATACGTTAGGGGCTGCGTTTATAGACTTATTAAACTCCTTTGGGGTTAAGCAAAACGTTACCGGACCAACTCATCGTTTTAATCATACACTCGATTTAATTATATCACATGGAACCGATCCAACCGATATAGATATCATTCCGCAAAGTGATGATGTAACTGACCATTACATGGTAACTTGCATATTGCGTACCCCGGTAATATATCATGCTGCGCCGCGTTATCGATTAGGCAGAACAATCCTTCCATCCACCATAGATAATTTTTCAAATTGCTTATCGGATCTGTCTCAGCTGCTGCCTGAACCTAAACAAACAGATGAACTAGACGAACTAACCAGCACTATGAGCACCGTTCTCTCTGGAAAATGGGATATTGTTGCACCTATGAGACTAAAAAAGGTCAGAGAGAAAATTAAAGCACCATGGTACAACAATACTACTCGTGTTCTAAAGAGAGAAACCCGTAATTTAGAGCGTAAATGGAAACAAACTAATTTAGAGGTTTTTAGAATCGCTTGGAAAGACAGTACGTCA